>APFE030504058.1:0-12868 GCA_000404065.3 Pinus taeda
CATCTCTTTTTTGATTTGGGGGTGCTACCCCTAAACCCCTACTAGCGAAGGGGGATCCAAATAATTGCATTCACCCTCCCTAGAACTCCTTGGAAGTAATAATGGGGGTGAAATTCCCCCTCCCCCTACATCAGGGATTAGGATCCAACCATGAATGAAACAAAAAACCTCTAAACAATTAGGGAGATAATCATCCTCCACACCCTACATAATAATAGAGAATCTAGAGAATATGAAGCCATTAGAGATGGATCCTTGTAATTGTGTTCAATTTGGACTCGTAAATGTACTAGCATATATGACCTCCCTAATAAGACCAAACTTTCATACCTGTTATTTGTTTTCTTTCTAACTTCAAACAAGTATTACGATTGGCTTCATTCAATAAGTAACTAAAGTGGCCCTAGAAATCATTCACATAATAAATTAATGTGGCTACTTGAGTAGGCTAATCTGTCTATCAAACTTCATACACAACCTTGCTAAATTTTGTGTTAAATTCAACTATCATTTCATATTTATTTCTTTTAGTACTAGTTAAAACTTTCAAAATAAAGTGAAAATGATTTTTCACATCCCATCTATAAAATGAAATATCACAAAGAATTAAATTAAGTAATGTTGCCCTTACGAAAACATAAGAACGATTTCTTATAATATTTCCTTAATGACAAGGAAAAATGTTTAAACTAGACATCTAGATGAAAAGATCCCAATGTCATCATGAGTTCTATGAACACGTCCTATTGTTATCTAGTTGTAAAAGCATTATCTTCACTAAAGGTTGGAATATTTTCCAATACGGTTGGAAATCCATTAGGATTACCTACAATGTTAGTGAAATTAAAGGGCTTTAATTATTTTTCCAACCACGGAGCAACCATTAGGTTTTTTTGAAGGGAAATTAAGTAATTTCCAAATAATTTTATGATATAACTTAAATATTCAAAAAATAATATATTATTTTTTTCCACGGCCATTGTTCTTCTGTAGAAAATTTTAGGCTTAAGGAATCAAATGGGTTTATCTTTGATCCTTTTTTATATATATAGAGTACCTCATTATGTTTTTTGGTGTGTGGAGTTACTTGATAATACCTATCAAGTTAGTTATAGAAACCTTGAGCACCAACATATAGTGCAAAAAGAAAACTCACTCACAGTGTTGTTGGAATGTTGGGATGATTGACATTGTCGCTAGCGATGATGTCAGAAAATGTCATCCATTCAAGGGGACAATTCATACCTTGAAATACAATCCTATTGAAACATCAAAATGAATGACCTTATGCAAAAAAAATGCTACCACCTAAATCAATATCCTAAGAAAGGTATAGTCTAGGTGCTAAGTATTTTAAACATAAGAGATATCCCATTTTCACCTTAGTGTGATTTCCTCCCACTTTAGGACAAGTTGTACTAATACATAGGTGGTATCATGTTATCTAATCCCTTCATCAACAATATAGTGAAGGTTAAGTGGACCTAATAGTTAAGAACACATGTTTCTTCCAAAGTTGTCACAGGTTCAAATCTATAGGGGAATAGGGTTTGTGTTCCATTGTAAACTTTAGTTTTCAAAGAAAGTCCCTTGTCCAATAAACAAAGGGGTCTCATACACTAATTTGATGCTTGGCTCAGTCATGAGCTTAAAATTATGTTATTATTATTTATATTGTTTCCTAGAAACCCAAGTATGATCAAGGTTAGGAGTTAATTATATGGTATAGTTAAATCTAATATATGAATAAATAATATAGAAAATACAAACAAACACTTGAAAATGAATGAAATAGCTCACCAAAATGTTACCTATAATGTTCAAGAGTGATATAGAGGTGCATATATCAGATGATATGATCCATTTAGTTTCTATTAATTATGGGGCCTAAATATTAACTAGCTTGTTGTTGTTATGAACTTATAGCACATGTAAAGCAATAAAATAAAACAAAAAACACAAGTTTGGAGTGCTTTTCTAGAAACCCGAGAATGTGGAAAGACACTAGGATCAAGTATCCATGCGTCCTTAAGAGTGGGAACTAAATTATAAGTGAAATAACATGATGGAAGCATATTTATGCAATTATAATTGATGGCTACAATAGTTTGAAGTATATTTGGCATAATTAACTGGGAAAATCACCATAGGGTGAGGCCTATATTATCTCCAAATGAAAAATAAATACTTTGGGTGACTAAAACAACATAGAAATAAAATAAATTAGAACTTAAAACAAATTAGAAGTGAAGATTGACAACAACCTGGAGACTATGCCTAGAAATTAGTTCCATATTTTAGAATACTTTGAAAAGGCCCCAACAACAAATGTTGAAGAAACTTAATTGTACACAAGCGAGATAATATGTACCTTGGATATTGGATGATGAAAAAATTTGTACAAATACCAAGACATCAACCTTAAAATATGAATATTTTTGGTATCTTTATCTTTCACCTTTTTTCTATTTTTTTCTATTTTTATGTATTTTCTAATAAATAGAAATAAATAAAAGGAAAATAACTTGAGCTTTAAAAAAATATTTGTTGCTTTTTTGTTTAGGACCTTATATCTACCAGTATTAATGCAACTAAGATGAATTCCCCTCTTTAGTATTCTATCCAATGCTTTTGCATTAGTGAAAGAGGCTATGGCCCTATAATTTAAATTATCCTCTTGTCTAATCAACTTAGGTTATCAAAATAAGCCTTACTACAAGGGATACCTCCAAGGGGAAAGGTTTCAACCATAGGATTAGTTATTTAAAAATAGAATAAAATAAAAAATTTTGTTGGGAAACCTCTAGGGTATGGTCCAACAAGTTGATTCAATCCTCGCCTCAAAGCAAAGGAGAAGTGAGAGATTTACCCTAGACATATCCCTGTGTATTACAAAATTTCCGTTCAAATGGATCGATATTGATATGCTTGTAATACTATTGAATTAGCACAATGTTGTCATTAGAATTATAATTAATATCTAAGAAATGCAGACTTGAAAGATAACACCAATTCTCCATGAAAATATTACATTATGATATAATGATATCAACAATTTACAACAATTTGGGAGGAGAGGGAGTCGACATATTCATAGGTGAGGATTCTAAATATATCATATTTTACTTCCTTATTTATGCTAATCAAATTAATGACGTCTCAACTTGTCATCTAGAATATACTTGGAGACTAGGTTATTATATTAGAATTCCTCGAAATATTATTGTCATTGATGTCAAATAAAAGGGGAGCCTTCTTATGTCCAATATAAAGATTGGAAAATGAAGAGTTTTGGAAATATTTTTTTTGGATTTTTTATGCCCCATTTATATATTTTATATTTGAATGCATTTTAACTCCAATTACTTATATCAAATGGGAGCATAATATATAAGGTTAGAAAATGTTATTATGAGACTGAAAAATGAATATTTTTGGAAATATTGTTTTTGGATTCTTTGTGTTCCATTTATATATCTTATCTTTGAATGAATTTTAACTCAAATTACATGGCTCAAATGGGATCATAGTCTATATGAATATAAATGTTATTATGGGGCCTTTCTAATGGGATATGGAACTCCCTCTAAATCCATAGGAATGAGGATATATGAAATATTTCATTACGATAACCCATCCAAAGTACAAGTAGGCCGCTCAAATAATTTTACAAGTCAACTACATTAGTGAACCTACAAGCACTATAAATAAAGGGAATATGAGTTCATTTTAATATGAACGAATCAAAGAACAAATATAAGGTTACAAGAGGAGCTAAGGAATAATTTTGGGAGTGATTCTTGGAGTCTAAAAATGAAAGAGAAAATTTGATTTAGGGAGTGAACAAGTCATCTTTGCATTTTTGCTTATCTTCTCATATGTGATGTTTCAAACTATGAAACTAGAAGGAACTGTAGAGGATATTCATGTACATATGGTTAAACTAGCATTTGCACCAAATGTTGCGAAGGAAACGCCGTAAGACATAAATTGGAGAAGAATCATGACATAAAAATCCATTATGTAGGTGCATACTTTGTCATTAATTTTTTCTCTTAGATTTGATGATATAAAAATCCATTATGTAGGTGCATACTTTGTCATTAATTTGTTCTCTTAGATTCGATGGCCCAAATCACTGCAAATGTTGGCAGATCTGAAGGTGATATTAACCTCTTTCCCATTTGGAAACTGCTAGACCCCTCAATCCACCTCCCTCCATCAGATGGTTGGCTGATTGATAAGCCATAACGGTCAAATGTTGAGGACGGAAACTTGAAAAAAAACATAAAATGCATAAGAATATTGATTCCCAAAACATTCGTATCTTATGTTTCTGAGCAAATGCATTTTATAAGATTTTACTTATCAAATTTGATTAGTTTTGACAAAGTTGGCTTTAAGTAAGAAATAATATAAATTGAAAATGCATAGTGCTCAAGATGAACCATGCCTTTACTATCCTACAAATAACTATTAAGAATAGCTATAAATGATTGTCGGATGTGGCACATCAGTTCTTCATTGTTTTAGCAAAAATGACCCCGCTTTCTCAAATTCTAACAAGTGGAGCAAGTGCACAGGTCTAGTAGTGTGTCTTCCTCCAACAATTGCTAAAAATCCATAATTTTATTAGGTGGGTGGGAAATGTGAACTTCCTCTTCCAAAATAAGAGGTTCATAGGGCTTGAGATGATTAACATTAACCACATTGTGGAGGCAAAGCTAGCAAGGCAAATCTAAATGGCATGAATTCACACAAACTTTCTTACCTGTGTCAGAATAGGTCTAGTAGTGTGTTTTCCTCCAACAATTGCTGAAAATCCATAATTTTATTAGGTGGGTGGGAAATGTGAACTTCCTCTTCCAAAATAAGAGGTTCATAGGGCTTGAGATGATTAACATTAACCACATTGTGGAGGCAAAGCTAGCAAGGCAAATCTAAATGGCATGAATTCACACAAACTTTCTTACCTGCTTCAGAATAGTACAGGGGCCATAGTAGATGGGCTTGAGGTTATGATGTCACTTATCCTTAAAACAAAGTTTATCTAGATAAAATTAGGCTCACTCACCTATGTAAAATTGTATAGACAGTTGATGTCTTTTATGGAGTTATTTGTAGCAAGGCGAGGGAGTGTGAAGAGCATCAGATACTTGGGAATGAATGTGATCCAATTTCTAAACAAAGGAGGATGCCCCTTGCTACGTCTTGCATTGGTGATGGGAGACCACTCGAGGAAGAGAGTTGGGAAGCTTGTATGGTGCCAACCACTCGTAACCATAACAACCTGATTATCACTATGTTGTAGGACATGCAAATAAGAATTGCACTGTTTATTTTTGGTGTAGTGAACACAAAGGGCTTGTAACAGGCTGCAATTTATTACTTAGGTCTGAACATTTGGTTTTTGTTCTAGAGTGATTTATAGCAAGTCTAGAGGGTGTGAAGATCATCAAATACTTGGGAATTGACACAAGACAATTTCTAAACAAAGAAGGATGTTGTGTGTTACTTAGGTCTGAACATTTGAACATTTGGTTTTTTGTCGTGGAGTGATTTATAGAAAGTCAGGGTGTCAAGATCATCAAATACTTGGGAATGGATGCAAGACAATTTCTAAGCAAAGAAGGATGTTGTGTGTTGCTTCTTGTGTTGGTGATGGGAGACAATTGGAGGAAGAGAGATGGGCAGCATGTAAGGGCCAACCACTAGTAACCATAACAACCTGATTATAAATGTAATGCAGATTTAGATTTTGAAAGATAGCCATCATATTGTTCATGAATTAATATTATTTTATTTAGCATATTTGATGTCATCTACTACGTGTATTTTTTCAAAATCTATCAAATATTTTGCTATTGAAACTTGAAAGACCATATTTGAAAATTAAAAGACAATCTATGTTGGAAAGGTACTTTACTCTTAGTTTCAGTGACTACATTGTAATGGATTCAACAATTTAAAAGCAATTAGCAACATGCTCTTCAGCCAAGACAGTTATATTCTCTAGTGATATTTTCTCATCAGCCTTTCATTGGGTGGCACTCTAAACCAGTTTTGGTAACATTTTCCTCGAATATTTTGGAAGGCAATGTGATGGGTTAAGGAATATGGAGAAGTTGAGAGTTTGAATTAAGCATATATTACATCTCTTACCAGTCCATGCACAAGAAGATCAATGTATGTTTCTTGCGATTTTAAGAGCATTATCTTCTTAAGTATAAAAGAAATAGTAAACAGGATTTGCAATAAGTCCGGGACACAACCACAAATACACGAAATATTCAACAAGATTTCCTTCCATCAAATTATAAGAAAGGATCATCTAACAATTGTTAATTGTCAAATTTTTGTGTCGGTGACTGGTATCAGAGATTCAGAATAGATGTAATTAGCCATCAATGTAGTATGGATTTCTGAGACTCAGCTCAGGTAGTTTTCTCCATGTTCGTTCGGGCTAAGAAAACTTAATTTTTAGTTTTGGATCCTTGGAATTGCCTTCAAATTGGAGATGCATAGATACCATTCTTTTTCAGCAATTCCTCATGAGTACGCTTTCAACTATACGACTGCTTGACACAATTGCCACAATAGTTGCACTTTGGACTGTTGAAAGTCGATGTGCTATAACTAAAACCGTCCGTCCTTTCATCAATTGGTCCATGGCATCCTAATTAAATACAAGCAAGGGAATTGTTAAGGAACAAAATAAGGTCAGATGGAAAATCAAGAGTAATAGAAGAACAAAGAGGCTATCATGGTTCGGGTCATGGTATCACCTGAACCAGGTATTCACTCTCTGCATCCAAAGCACTTGTAGCTTCATCCAAAAGAAGTACACGAGGATCCATCAATAATGCCCTTGCTATTGCAATCCACTGTTTTTTATGTCTTGACAGCCTCACACCACACTCTCCAACAAGTGTATTGTACCCTTCCGTAAAATTTGATACAAAATCATGGGCATTGGCCATTCTCTGCAATTTGTTGAGCCAGAAGTGGACAATGTTTCAAATTTAGGAGAATCCCATATTCATTGAAATAGTCAAATGAAGCAGCTAATTTTACTCTCAATTCGACAATACAAGTCGCATGTTTCTGGTTCAAATCATATCAGATTTAAAACATGTCTAAAGTTTTTTGAAACATACGGAAGCATTTTCAATGTCAACAGTGATGGCTCTGCCTTTCAGTCAATATAGAATATTGTCTGCTACTGAGCAGTTGAAAAGAATAGGTTCCTGGCTCACAATACTTACCTGCAAAATTTTCTAGTTGGTTTTAAATGAGTGCATGAAAATCAACCTTGCTTCCAGGTTGGTACTTTCCCTTGAAAAATCGAGTACAGTAAACATGAAAGGAGATTGCCACTCGTTTATATCTTCTAATGATGCCTGATTATAGTAGGCACTCGCATTAACAGGTGCAATAGATGAACAAATATTGGATAATATCGACACATCGTTCACTGTTGATTCGAAACATGGTGCACCTCTTGGCTCATCAAACAAGTCTATAGTCATTGCCTGCAACCCAACAGTGCCTCCACAAAATCGTGGTTGATGCCTAGACGAAAAAAACCATACATTCTTTAAACTTTTTTACTCTCAAACATTTTGAATACTCCATTGGACCCAAATTTAACAGAACCCCAAATCGAAATTACCTATACTCCTATGGTCCCAAATTTAACAAATTCCCAAAACAGAACCAGATTATACGATTGGCTCATCCAAGGAGAGTCAAGATGGTTGCACAACAAATCAAGAGGGAGATAGCAGATATGCTTTTGAGGGACAAGATATTACAGCAGGTCATTCTTCCAGAGACTGCACTCGGAACAGACAAGTACTTATATTCACTAACAACAATCAATGATGTTGAAGTGTCAGTCTGCCAAAAAGGTACATTTATATGCTGTAATTTTCTCAATCTTTTCTTGCCAGCTTTCTGCATAATCAGAACTAAATTCTTTTCAGGACTCTCATTTGATGTCAAACAACTCTCCTTTGAAAAATATGTGACTTGAGATTACTGATTAAGGCTATGCATAGCCTGTAACATATGTTGATGTTGCTTGTATAATGATGGCATTTTAGGTAAACTAGAAAAATCATTGTTGAGACATTCATTGGACACTTTTGAAGCCATTTCTTTGATTTCTGCACTGGCAGCTTCTACTCCAACAGAACCCAAATTGTGGCCAGCAATAGTTTCCCTGGCCTTCTCCAGCACAAACTGCAAGTGAAAGAAATTGTTAGAGAGACGTGTGTGAGTTTGAGAGAGTATGACAACGATGATGAAGATAGAGAGATACATACCAAGGTATTGTTAGGCGTTTCATAATACCATCCATTAACAAATGTTGGGAATATAGCCTAGGCTGCCATGACAAAAATAAGCATCACTTTCACTCCCATCCATTCAAGGAGAAAAAATGGTCTCCTTAAACCTCAAATATCAATCTGAAAAATCAACAAAATCAACAAACACCGTAAGGGAGAAATGCAATGTCATTGCAAAATTGGATATTCATTTCAATAGATTTATTTTGAAATGGGGATTCATATACACTTCAGGTTAGGTTTATCAAATAAGGCTTATATATGTAGTATTTAAAAATATACCTTGCCTATTAGTTATCCAACCTGACAATCATATGAAGTTATTCAGAAGAATGCTATAACACATCCATCTTAACATTGAAATTATTGCATCAAGGAATTTGATACCGTTAACCACATCACAGATCATGGATTAATATGGATTTGAGTAACTATATTGAATTATTCACTGCTAGATACATGTCATCTTAGTATTTCCATGGGTGCTGAGAAATACTAGAGGATAAAAGGCCGAGAAAACAGGCCCTGCTGCTCCTGCTGTGAGGCAAACATAATTGAAGTTATGTAGTTGTTTGTTCAATGCAATACAGTTATAAACTGTATAAGCTATTTGAAAGCACACGACTCCACTGTTGTGGCCTCGGGGATGAGAGTACATGAGATATCAAGGTTGGAATTGTCATTTGGTCGAAGATAAAGACCTAAAACTACTTTTGATTTACTCTTCATCTTCTTTGGATGTAAGGATACTGGAAATAAATTTATAGCATCCCAATACCAAAGGGCATCTAGTAGGAGGAGTTCTAAATATGACAGAAACACTAAACAAAATTTGACTGTTTGAAATTCGTAATTTTGGGGTGAGAATTTGGCAGAATACTATCACCCTAATAAATTAAGGGGTTCTAGCTAGTAATACTAGAAAGAAAAAGCACAGGGAAATAGAACCCTAACTCTGTCTTTCAGCAAAAACATTATAAACCAAATATTATAAAGTGAGTAGCCCTCATTCACATAAAGAGGTTAAGACAACCAATACAATTTCAATTATAATCACTTACACACAAAACACGGACAAACTACCTTGCAATATGGAACCTTCACATAGTCTGAAGATATTTTCAGGCTTTAGGTTAGTGTGAGCGAGTTTCAACTCATGCATATCTACCACTCATAATTGGCAACATTAGCAGAATAAAACCCTGGATAGACATTATTAATACTGTTAAAAATGCCCATGACAATCCAATCTCATAAATTGGGAGTTAACCTCACCGTTGAAGCAGAGTCACAGACAAGCATTTAATATAAAATAAAAATATAAGTTTCAGCCCTCCCAATGCATATGTCAAGATTCAAGTGATTAATATTTTGAATTTTTTTATAAATATAATGTGAATAAATATAAATTTTTATTAGCAAAAGAACTTTCGAACACAATTCTAAGTTCATACCAAAGGTAAAGAGATATTTCAGGGAGAGATATGATAAGTAAGTATTGTTCCTCTAAGAATTTGAATTGTTTTAAGCTCCATCACTCGAAGAATTTGAAATTTTTTAAGCTCCATCGCTAATAGTAACCCATTTTATAAACCTCGAACAACTCATTGTAGCAAAAAATTACAAAACTCTAGACCAGGGAACCTTTGAATTCTAACCCTCCTTCCTTGTAAACATGGTAAACTCTCATATTTGTCTCAATGGCAGGAAAGGTGAACTGAAGTCTAGTATTTCAAGGCCAAACCCTGAAATTTTGATGCCGTTCTGTCCTCATATACTAAATTTCAAGAAGAACCAAAGTTTTCTGAAGAACGACTGCAAAATATATTTTTGTTAATAAATAATGCCAACATTGAAATAAAAGACCACAACAAATGTTTATACACATAAGATTCTTTTTTTCAATATTACTATAAAATGATCTTTTGATATTTAAATCACATACATTCTATGTGATTTAGGCAGAATTGAGGAAATCACATTCATCGGTGGCCTTCAAAAGTTACCATAGCATCTGCACACAACTATACGGGGAGATGACATACATTTCAAACAACCACGTATATTTTGAATAAAAAAAGTATCCAGGGAACTTGGGTCACATGCCCAACATGCTCATCTATTAAATTATACATGTAAAAATAACACATGCACAATAGAAAATCGAAACAAATACTTCCTCACACCATGTGCTACTTATGTCATATTTGGCAACTTAATGAAGGACATCAACTTCAATCATTGTTGTCTCTGGGTACTTTTTCAAGCCACGAATGATTTTGATAGCTACAAGACCCTTCGACTTTCAGTGCCAGCCCTCCAAAACTTGTCCAAATCTACCTACAAATTTTGGTCATACTCCCATCAAAACAGAATTCATCTAATACATGATTTATAACCAAAAAAATCCAACATACAATGTTTCCTAATCCTTACCTTGCCTCATTTTCCTAATCCTTACCTTGCCCCATTTTACTGAGTATTTTATCTGCAAAGCATAGAGCGGAAGACATATGAGCAAAATACATTAAGGAAAATGATCATTTGTAAAATAGGTCGTGGTATCAAACAGTAAACCTAAAAACCCTTGGTGAGATCGCAAACTAACATTTAGGAAAAACTTGTTGAAAATCAGATAAATAACAGAGTTAAAATATATAGTAAATACTTGCAACTGCTCGACCTACACAGCTGTTCGTTTATACAAATATCTGTATGTTCAAGAAATTGAAAAAATCTCACAGCAATCTTAAGGGTAGGAGGAATCCCTATGCTCTAGCATAGATCTATGAGGAAAAGGGGTATCTATGAGGAAAACGGGTATGACGGATTCGGAAAACTAAAACCAACCTGAATCTGAGAAGGGACATGTCCCAGAACGACATTAGCTTCTGGTGCTTCCTCAGATTTTCGTCGAGCACAGAGGACAATGATATTTTGCAAATGAGGCTGAGTATCTAGACAGCTTTCAGCAGAGCAAGGAGGAATTGGCTCGCTTAGTTTCGAGGGTTTGTAGAAGAAAATAGGGTTGTTTACAGGTACTACATGTATATTTTGAATAAAAAAAGTATCCAGGGAACTTGGGTCACATGCCCAACATGCTCATCTATTAAATTCTACTTGTAAAAATAACACATGCACAATAGAAAATCGAAATAAATACTTCCTCATATCGTGTGCTACTTATGTCATATTAGGCAACTTAATGAAGGACATCAACTGCAATCATTGTTGTCTTTGGGTACTTTTTCAAGCCACGAATGATTTTGATAGCTACAAAACCTTTCGACTTTCAGTGCTAGCCCTCCAAAAATTGCCCAAATCTACCTACAAATTTTGGTCATACTCCCATCAAAACAGAATTCATCTAATACATGATTTATAACCAAAAAAATCCAACATACAATGTTTCCTAATCCTTACCTTGCCTCATTTTACTGAGTATTTTATCTGCAAAGCATAGAGCAGAAGACATATGAGGAAAATACATCAAGGAAAATGATCATTTGTAAAATAGGTCGTGGTATCAAACAGTAAACCTAAAAACCCTTGGTGAGATCGCAGACTAACATTTAGGAAAAACTCGTTGAAAATTAGATAAATAACAGTGAGTTAAAATATATAGTAAATACTTGCAACTGCTCAACCTACATAGCCGTTCGTTTATACAAAAATATGTATGTTCAAGAAATTGAAAAAATCTCATAGCAATCTGAAGGGTAGGAAGAATCCCTATGCTCTCGCATAGATCTATGAGGAAAAGGGGTATCTATGAGGAAAAGGGGTATGACGGATTCAGAAAACTAAAACCAACCTGAATCTAAGAAGGGACATGTCCCACGATGACATTAGCTTCTGGTGCTTCCTTGGATTTTCGTCGAGCACGGAGGACGATGATATTTTACAAACGAGGCTGAGTATCCAGACAGCTTTCAGTCGCGCAAGGAGGAATTGGCTCGCTTAGTTTCGAGGGTTTGTAGAAGAAAATAGGGTTGAAGATGCTCAAGCAATAACTACCAATATCCAATGGTTGAACATTATTCCATCGTCTAACAATTAATCTAACGTTCCACAATTGCACACCGTGGAGAAAGCCGATGAGTTGAAGGCCAAAGGGGTTGACACAATTGCCTGCGTTTCTATAAACAATGCTTTTGTTATGAGGGCCTAGGGTTAGAATCTGAATGTAGGTGATAATATCCTCCTGCTAGCCGATGGAAATCAAGAATTCACCAAAGCATTGGGTGTTACTCTTGATTTGAGCGATAAACAACTTCTGGATGCTCCCTTCTGTACTTTATACTCGCATAAATATTTTTCATGCAAGGTGCCTTCTACGCCCATTTGTTATTCGTTTATGAAACCCACATTGCGCCCTCCTATTATTGCATTGAAGAATCCTTCAAGGGTTTTGAAGGGTTCTTCATTTCTGGTTCCTGGCCCCAAACCCCACACAATAAATCCTGTCAAATCAACATTTGTTCGGTCATCAACAACTTTATAGTCAATCAGAGCAA
>APFE030504082.1:0-89480 GCA_000404065.3 Pinus taeda
ACCATGGCCTCTTTCCAGAGTTTTCCTTCCTCTGAATCCACTGCTTCCTTCACAGTTCTGGGATCATCATCAGCAACAGACAAAGCAAAGTTTGAACAGAAAGTAGATGGACTATACCTTTCTGGCTGCCTTCTTTCTCAAGCTGATCTTCTCACAGCCAGAGTTTGTGGCTCTTCATCTTCTGATTCCTCCTCTACTGCAGAGTCTGATTCTTCCTCCTTTAGTTCAAACTCTATCTTCACAGGTTCCTTTGGTTGGACTTCATGTTTAATAACTTCTTTCACCTCTCTGAACACCACATCGCGGTTTTACACAACCTTCTGTGTGACTGGGTTCCAAAGTTTATAACCCTTTAAACCATCCTTATACCCAATAAAGATGCACTTTTCAGATTTACTATCCAACTTGGTTCGGTTCTCCTTTGGAACATGTACATATGCATCACATCCAAATACCCTTAGATGTGAAAGAGAGGGTTTATTACTAGTCCATACTTCTTGTGGAGTCTTATCCTCCAACATTGATGAAGGTGACCTGTTGACCAAGTAACATGCAGTATCCACCGCCTCTGCCCAGAATTCCTCTCCTAACCCGGCACCACTGAGCATGCTTCTTGCCCTTTCCATCAATGTCTTCTTCATTCTTTCTGCGACTCCATTTTGCTGAGGTGTATATGGAGTAGTCTTCTGCCATGCTATACCACACTTCTTACAAAATTCTTCAAATTCCCTGCTGCAAAATTCTCCACCATTATCTGTCCTCAGCACCTTTATCTTCTTCTCTGTCTGATTTTCCACCAGAGCCTTAAATTCTTTAAACCTATCAAAGACTTCAGATTTCTTCTTAAGGAAATATATCCATGTATTCCTTGAGAAGTCATCTATAAATGATACATAGTACACAGACTTACCCAGTGATGGAACTTTCACAGGTCCAAACACATCACTGTGCACAAGCTCTAATATTTGTTTCATCCTCTTACCACCAGAGGGGAAACTCACCCGATTCTGCTTCCCATATACACAATTTTCACAGAAATCAAAATCCAGAGAGCTATTACTCATACCTTCTACCATACCTTTACCATGAAGTATTCGAAGGCCCTTCTCTCCAATATGTCCAAGCCTTTGATGCCACAACATGGTCTTCTCTCCAGAGACCACTAGATTTTCTGCTCCATTTTCAGGAACCATAGAACTATTGCACCCGTCAACAACAGTGCTACCTTGCAGCTTGTACAGAGTTCCAATCCGAACTCCCCGCATCAATACCAGTGCTCCTCGAACCATCTTGCAGGTATCCTTCTCGAACACTGTCTTTACACCTGCATCATCCAACTTGCTTACAGAAATCAGATTTCTAGCCAACGCAGGAATATGCAGAACACCCGAAAGGGTTCTAACCCTTCCACCTTGCAAATTAAACTTTACTTTTCCGCGACCAATGATTCTAGCCTTCCTATCATCTCCTAAGAAAACATCACCACCATCATATTTCTCATACTCGCAAAACCACTCTCTATGGGGAGTGAAGTGAAAGGATGCACCTGAGTCAATCAACCATGCCTCATGATCTACATGTGTACTTGAAGAAGCCAAGTACACATCCCCACCTTCATCTGAGGTGGTTTTCGCCTCTGCAGAAGGAGCATCATCAGATCCTTTTCCTTTATCAGGAGCTTTAGATTTACACTCCCTTCTGAAGTGCCCTTCCTTTCCGCATTTCCAGCACACCACCTTTGTAGGTTTTCCTGGAGATTTAGATCTCCCTCTAGATTTAGATCTCCCACTCGATGACTTATTTTTGTTTCTGTTCTGGGACCGTCCTCGTACAGACAAGGCATCACCATTCTGGTTGTCCATATTTTTCCGTCTCATCTCCTCCGTCAGCAAGGCTGAGACTATTTCATCAAACTGCAAAGCAGTTGCATTGCTACCTATTGCAATAACCAGACTATCCCACGAGTCTGGTAGAGAACACAACAAACTGATGCATTTATCTTCATCTGAAATTTTAATATCAACAGATAATAACTGACTTACCACAGTATTAAACGCATTCAGATGCTCTGTCACCGAGTCTCCATCTTTCATCCTCAGGTTATACAGCTTTTTTCCGCAGGAACAGTTTATTCACCAGAGACTTAGATTGGTACAAAGTCCCTAACTTGTCCCATAAAGCCTTCGCCGTAGCTTCCCCTGATACATTCAACAATACTGAATCTGAGACACACAATCGTATTGTGCTCTTTGCCTTCCGATCCAACTTCTTCCATTCTTCATCGGTCACTCCCGTTGCTTTAGTACCCGGATCTACCGCGATCCACTGATCTTTATCCACCAACAGATCCTCCATCTTGAGTTTCCACAACTCAAAACTCTGACCATTGAACTTCTCAATCTCTATCTTTCCGCTGCTCGCCATCTTCTTTCACCACCAGAATTGATCTCGTAGATCTCCCACTGAACAGGGTGTACCACAGGCCCGAGCAAAACCCCTCAGCAAAAAAGGCGTCCCCTTGAAGCCAAAACTGCTCTGATACCAAATGTAGGTTTTAACCCCGTACAGAAATTACCTGCATACGAATTCTAAATTACAGAAAAAATAAAAATGCGAGAGCACAACACATAAAACACATATACACAGATATTTCCCACTAGATCTCAAAACCGAGACTACCAGCTTGATTTTTCATTATATTCCTTTCAATGTTACAATACATATTTATACATGCCGAAGCATCCAATACCATGGACCGAAAACCATAGGTAGGTTCGCCCAACCTAATATAGGGTCCAAAAAAAAAAATTTCTCGAGGCGCTGCCCCGAACCCCGTAGAGGGGGGCTACCCGCCCCCCTCAAACCCCCCTGCTGTGCAATCGGCGCAACAAAGGGGGGGCTCTGCCCCCCCTCTAACCCCCCAGTTCACTACGTAAGTTAGTCGTGGAAAGAATATAACACAACTCAACAATATTGAGTCATCATTGAATCACCATAACCAGATGGTACTAATGCATAAACACTCATCAATATACCAAGTCATACACTGCTAGTCATCATAGAAACAAAGTGTCGTCATTGCAAACCATGATAAAGTTTACTTCAGAATGCATATGCTACCGTCTTGAAGGAAACCCACGTATATATGCACTTCCTCTATGTAATACCTATGTATAGATCTCAAATCAATGACTGCAAAAATCTTTTTGAAACTAAATCACTGTGTCAACCACTGAATTACTAAAAGACTGAATCACAACAGATACATCAATACTGACTCACTGAAAACCTAATCATAATGCAACATCATCACTGATCAATATAACAAGCCACAATCTAATCAACCCAATCAACACTATCAAATAGAGATCAACATGATCAAGATACCATTGATAGACAACATCAAATAGAACATAACTCATCAAGTAGCACTGAAAACCCTAGTATATATATGCGACTTCCATTATACATATCAACATATGTACGTGTTTTCCATGCACAACACCCATGTATATATTTAAAATACCTGTATAATTGATCACAAAATTTATATGCTATACTTTTGAACCATATCTGCGTATGTACGCAGCTACCCAGAAACAAACCTGCGTAAATATCTGAAACCTTTTGCTACAAACACATCTTCACTCTCCACAACCTTTACTATCACAACTACAAACTTATGAATAATTCTTCTAGATCACAACACTATTATAACCATAAATCTATCATTATTAGTTACTTAGACGTTAACAATAAGTAAATCAATCAAGCATATATGTCAACATATCTTCATATCTTTCAGACCTGTGCCTTCTCCTAATTCCGTGGTGCACACCTATTCTAGATCATATCATTCATAAAAAATCTATTTCTTGCACATATATCACCTTGATCTCCATCTCCTTATATATATTTTTCCTTAGGCAATACCTTATATAAATCCTGTCGTTAGTATTTTTTGACAGGATAAAATAAACATTGTTTCTCTAATTATTGTGGGCCAATACCATGGTAAAGAACCCTGGTATCCATATTTCCATGGTTCAGATTTTGTACGCGAATTTTACTCACAAGACCTATGTTTGTACGCAACCCTTCTTCATATTAGCTACATATACTTTATCAAACTTTACTTTTTTGATCCAACTATCACTGAACTACCATTTCTCCGTCCACATCCTTTTTCATCCAACTGTCATTGAACTACCATTTCTCTGTCCACATCCTCTATATCATATGTACCAATATGCATGAGTTCATCAATCACCATAATATCACAATGTTGACATCAAGTACATCTTTATAAAGCATGTTGCCATCAAGGATAACACATTATCCATAATGCCAAAAATCTCCCCTTTTGGAGTTGATAGAAACCACTTTAGTGTTTGGACACCACTTGCAAACACCTGTAAACACCCTGCAAATACCAAAGATTTGCTCCAAAATACAAAGTCTTCTCTCCAAATACCAATCTTCTCTCCGCCTTTGACATCAAGGGAAAATTAATGAATCAAGCTGCATGAAGTACATCCCTTATAGTGTTGATTGCTATAGGTATGATATACTGAATATGAGTCATGAAATATGCATACTGACAATGCTCCCCCTAAGCATATGTTGGACCATCTAAAGATATTCAATAAAAGTACAAGGCTTTATGACTCAAACAAATATGACCTTTCCTGTCACCAATGATTCTATTCTCACATGATTACATCAATCACTCAACATATTAGGTTTACATATTGGACCCAAATTTTACATCAATGCCCCAAAATAATGGGATTACATACATGACATGGCTGAATTTTACAATTATTTACAACATGGGTCTTTTCATGACCTTTACATCAAGATACATATATGACACACAACCAAAAACAGGAACCTCAACAATGAGGTAGGAAGACCATGATAATCATCAACAACCACCATGCACCATATAGGAATCTACAACATAATCATCTGATGGAAACAACATAGTAGGATGAACACTCTCATCATCAAGAAGTTATGCAAGATAAGACAGTGTGGCATCGATTTCTCCAATATGTGACCAAATATGTAGTGTATCCAGGAATCACCAAGCAAATATAACAAAATCATAAGATAGTGCAATAAATATCTGTCTTCAATGTATCCCCTTGACCTCATGTCATCATGGTCAACACACTCTCTCCATATATAGGAAGAGCCACAATCCTCAAGAAGAAAAGACATATTGATCTCTTGTTTCAAAAGACCATATGTAGCATATACAACATCATATTATCTCCTTGCATCAATAAAAATAAAAGATAACTTCCAACATCACAAGCCATTGACCATATCATACATATCCTCCTCATCAATTGTATTAACAACTTCACCAAGTGCAACTCAAGCAGTATATAAGCATCATCCATAACTTCATTATATTATTTCTAGTAGTGAGTAAATGAAATAAGATTGATACTACTAGTATTAACCATGAACTCACCATAATCACCATCATGCAACAAGGAGTGCTCAAGAAAGCATAATTCCAACAATAAGAATTATTATAAGCATAACAGATGCTCCCTCTGAACCGATGCCAACTTTTCATCATCAAATATGATCATATCCACCTCATCAATCAACAAATTCACCAAATAACCATTCTATCAGCAACAATATAAGATTTTGCAACAACTTGTCATGAACCAATATCATTCCTAAGCAACATATGGGCATCATTAAAAGTTTGCAATAATCACATCAGAACCAAAATGGCAATAATGAATTGATGGAAGCATATAAGAATCTCCCCTTGAATCTGTGCCACTCCTTTTGCATCATAGAGAAGCACACATAATTGTCTATATCAAGAACCGAGTATACACACAATTGTCCTTCATGAGAAACAAGTACAAAATGTAAAATGTTGAATTTTCATAACCATATCTCCCCTTGAACATGTCTTGTTTGTTCCTATTCACTATTGCTTCATCAAATATAATGTCAATAATATAAATATCACTAAAATAATATCAAGACAACATAGGGAATCATCATCTGGATACACATGCATAGCTCCCCCTAAGATCCTACATCATTGATCCTGTGGACTTGATAATCATCACCTGTTATTCATGAGGTTATGTACCTCACATTCACTTCTGTAGTAACTGTTCGAAGTATACTTTTACGAATAATAGACTGCAATAGGGAAAATCCTCCCTATGTCTATTGCAATTTCTAATCATGTGTTTGGACTTGTGGAACTTATCCCATATTTTGCTTCCATTCCAAATGATTAACATGCAACCAATGACTTTATGACCAAATGGGTTACAAGAAAAAAAAATCCATGAAACCATCCTTTATGCCTAGGGACCAATCTTGCCTTTTATCTAAGAGATTTTCTTTCATATGTGTTACCTGATTAATTTCTTTTGAAAAACCTTATGTTGGTTGTTCTTGTCATTACATTGTGAATCTAAAGCCATGTGGTTGAATCCAATTTCTGTCTTTATTAAAGGAGAGCGTTGTATATTGATAATATTCTCTAGTGATTTAGATGCCTTTACCCATTTGTTTATTTTCTTATAATTTTCCCTTAAAGTCACAACTTCTGATTCTATTTTTTCACAATTTCTTTCCTTTTCGTGAATTTTTTTGCTAATACTTCTATTTAGTTTGTTTTTGTAGCATCATATGTGTTATAGCCATGAAATTTGGTGGAGAGAATAGAATACATGAGATCTCCGAAACCTAGAAATCGTTTCTAGAAATTCTGTCTAGAAGTATCTCAATTAGATTATTAACCATTTTTAAAATATTTCCTAAGTCTAAACTTAAGGAATATGGTTAATTAATTAGTATTAATTGAGATAAGGTGAGAATCATCTATGAACTCACATGGATCGATCCGGAAATGATCCTAGCCATCAATTATGTTTTAATCTTAGCCATTGGTGCTCCCACAATGGATTATAAGAGGAGGTCAATGTGGTGATGAAGAATAAACTAGTGTAGATACTCAATTGCCCACGTAGTTCTATTTTCTCAGTAGTAGTAGAACAACAGAGAAGATAGAGCCAGAGGGTGAGTAGTAGGTGGAAGAGGAGGGCAACAACATTCTAGGAGGAAGGTTTCCATTCCCCATAAGAGGCAAAGGGAGGCAGATCGAAATTCTCATATGACTAGCGTAAGATCTACGTAGAGGGTGACGTAGGAGGCTCAACACAAAGGCTAGGGAGGTAATTTTGGTGGAAAAAATTAGATGTGGGGTGAGAGAAAACTATCACAAATTTTCTCCAGTATTTTCCTTAATTAGATTGGCAGTTAGGCATCTAAATTATTGTACTCATAATTTCTTCTCAAGAATAATAATAAAACCCTCATCTGTTGCACCAATTTTCTCGCATTGGGTTTTTTGGGGACAATTGTCCAAAAATAACCGTGTCAAAAATTATTATGTGTGTGCTATAATTTATTAGTGTTTAGTATTTTATTTTCCACAGTACTTTTATGGTGAAAATTGGAGTTGTGATTTTATTTGTTGTTTGTCGTAACAAATAAATTGCATAATTAAAATTTCAGTTAGAATAATAATTTCCAGTTGCTGTAATAGACAAAAAATTCACATGGTATCATAGCACAAATGATCAGCTTTAGTTCTGAGAAAAATGAAGGAAAGAAATTTCGCTGCTCAACAAGGGAAGCAGGCCTAAATTCCCAAGGGAAGCACAATATTTTGCCAGGAGGTCAAGTTGGTTGAGGAAAGATTGATTTTTCTGAGAGAGGGGCACATAAATTCGATACTCCAAGATTGAATGATTCCATAAGTAGAGGGATGAACTTAGCACCTTCGTTGGGAAGATCGCTAGCTAGACACAGAGGTTTTTGCAAACAATTCGCTAGAAGCAGAGCCGATCTCGAGGTCTAAAAGAGGAATTACACACTATAAATTCTTCATCATAACCATGGAAAAAAGTAACATTCAAGAGACTTCAAATTTGCCTTCTAGATTGGAGGACAAATTTTCTTTCTTATCGTTATCAACTCCACAGGGTGTTTTGTATATAGAAAATGGAGCATCAGTTCGCATGACAGGGGTTAGATAATATTTCTCTAGATACAAGGAGCAGATGGACTTCTAGTTTACTATGGGAAACAAAACAAAATGTACTCCAATAGGGAGATGTACCATAGATTTTTATAGGGAGCTAGGAGCAAGCACCAACGCTAAAAATGTATTGCATGTGCCAGGATTAGGTATGAACCTGATTTATGTATTCGAATAATAGGATAAGTGGTGTGATGTTCACTTCATAGGGAAGAAAGTGTATGTCAAATACCCAAGCTAGAAAAAGGTAAGACCGATTGGAGTTTGAAGTATCAAATTGTACCAGTTACAAATTGATTCTCCAATGGCACTACTAGGCAATGATAGTAGCAATGGAAATGATCTAAATGAGTTATGGCATAGGAGAATGGGACATCTACACCATGGAGCACTCAAAATTCTCATAGGAACAATAAAATGGGTTCTATAATTTGGCGCGAAACACGATGATCCGTGAAGAGGATGCATGCTTGAGAAGTATGCTAAGGTAGCATTTCCAAGAAGTGACAACAAAGTTGATGACATTTTAAGACTCATAAATTTAGATATTTGTGGCCCAATGTCCACTAGATCTCTTAGCAGTGCCAAATATTTTGTCACCTCTATTGATGGCCATTCCAGGAAAACCTAGATCCACTTCTTGAAGACCAAATATGAGGTCTTTGATAATTTTAGAGAGTTTAAATGTCTTGTGGAGAATATGACAGGGAAGAAGAACAAGGTGCTCACTAAGACAATGGTGGAGAATATACTAATAAATACTTCACAGATTTATGTGTGAAGGAAGGCATCAAGAGAGAATGGACAAATGCATATAATCCACAACAAAATGGTGTAGCAGAGACTATGTTATAAGACTAGGATCTACCCATATTATATGGGCAGAGGAATGTAACATGATAGTGTACATTCAAAACAAGACTCGTAGAGCACTGGGGAACAAAATTCCAAAATAAGTCTTCATAGGGAATAAGCCAGAAGTTAGCCACTTCAGAATTTTTGGAAGCGTTTCTTATTTCCATGTGCGAGATGATAAACGTACCAAACTGGATCAGACTGTAGAGAAGTGGTTCTTCATTGGGTACATCAAAACCTCATAGGCATACATAATCTACATTCCTAGCAATAGGAATATTGTAGTAAGGCGAGATGTGAATTTCACGGGGGACCGAGCTTTCAATAGATCTCATGAGATACTTGCAGGTGATCAAAATTAGTTAGTAGAATCTCCTTTGGTCTTGTAGTAGGGGCATCCATAGGGGAAGTTAGTGGGACAGGCATGAGGACATTCACATGGAGTACTATGACCAGTACCAGTATTTCCTCAGGTGCAGGAAATCCAAGGAGTTTTTAGCAGATGGAGCAACAACGGTAGGATGTGGAGGAGCTGGCTGAACCTCCCACGACTAGTGGTCAAGCTAGAAGAGAGGTTCATTATACATTGAGAGATGTAGAGGAGTTTATTGTAACTCCTAGGATGAACGAAAGACAACACATGCATCCTGAGAGGTACCAAGTGTTGGTGGCTTAGTTTGCAGAACCTTCCATCTTTCAGGAGGCTGCACAACATCAAGTGTGGGTAGATGCCATTGTAGAAGATTACAACTCTATCATGAGGAATGATGTTTGGGAGGTAGTACCAAGGACGGAAGAGAGATCAGTTGTAGGTTCTAGATGGATCTACAAGATCAAATATATTGCAGATGAAAATGTAGAAATGTAAAAGGCTAGGTTTGTGGCAAAGCGGTATGCACAAAAAGAAGGGATAGATTATGAGGAGACCTTCGCCCCCGTTTCTAGATACACTTATATCTAGTCAATTATATCCTTGGCAGCTTAGATGAGATGGAAGGTTCACCATATGGACATTGACATAACCTTGTTGAACTGGGTGATAGAGGAAGAAGTGTACATAGAATATCCAGGGAGCTTTGAGACTCATGAGAGGCACACTCATGTGTGTAGATTGAAGAAATCTCTATACGGACTTAAGCAACTTCCCAGGGTATGGTATAGTAGTATTGATAGTTACTTGTAGTAGATGGGATTCGTCAAGAGTGACATAGATCCCAACCTTTACTATTTGATGGTAGAGGGTAAGCCACTCATTCTAGTTTTGTAAGTGGATGATCTCTTTTTGATAGGATCATCAGGGCTCATATAGGACTGCAAGAGGAACCTGAAAACATAGTTTGACATGAAGGATTTGGGGTTGATGCACTATTTCCTAGGATTGGAAGTGTGGTAGAAGGATCAAGAGATATTCCTTGGGCAAGGAAGATACACTACATATATTATGAAGAGGTTAAGAATGCAGTATTGCAGACCCATGTCTACACCCATGATTAGCAACTGGAAGAAGATATATGCATCAGATGATGAGGATGTCAACCCCACCTTGTATAGAAAACTTATTGGGTTTCTGATGTATTTGGTCAACACTAGGCTAGATATCTACTTTGCAATAAATAACCTAAGTCAGTTCATGGTAGAGCCGAAAAGGGTACATTGGGTAGCAACGAGGCATATTTTGAGGTATCTTCACAACACAATCAAGTATGGGTTGAGATATACTCGAGGGGATGACATTAGACTTTATGGGTACGCAAATGAAGGTTGGGAAAGAAGTTCAATGGATGAGAAACTTACCTCTAGGTACTAATTCATTGTTGGATCAAGGATGATTTCTTGGTGTAGCAAGAAGCAGAAGTCAATAACACTAAGCTCTATAGAAGCATAGTAAATGGTAGCCAACACAACTACGTGTGGAGCTATATGACTTTGGAAGCTACTAGTAAGTTTGTTTAGGAAGAAGATGGAGGCAACCAATGACTACTGTGATAACTAGAGTTGCATAAAGATATTTGAGAATCCAATGTTTCATGATAGGTCGAAGCACATCAATATTCAGTGTCATTTCATAAGATCTTGTGTACAACATGGAGCATTCTGACTACAATATGTTCCCATAGAAGAGCAGAATGTAGATATACTCACGAAATTCTAGCAAGAGCTAAGTTCGTCTATTTCATGGAATAAATGGTTATGGTGGAGAACCTATTTCCGTAGAAAGGAAAAGTTACCTTAGATGATTCTCAGTTGAAAATGTTGTAGTTGCAACAACAACATATGAGAGGGAGTTGTAGTGCAGATGCAGTGTTGGCAACAGTACAACAGGGTCAACAACAACATAGATGCAAAGTATATAAGAGTTGCGTAGTGGTTGATGGGCAGTACCAGCTAGACATTAGAAACATGACAATAGATGATGCAGAGATAAGGTGTTGTGGCAAGGAGTGCAACACTATAACGCATTCCTTGCTAAGAGGGAGCATTAGTTTTTGTAGCATCGAGTATGTTCTAGCCATGAAATTTGGTGGAGAGGCTAGAATACATGAGATATCCAAATCCCATAAATTGTTTATGGAAATTCTGCCTAGAAGTGTCTCAATTAGATTATTAACCATTTTTAATTATTTCTAAGTGTAAACTGTTGGCATTATGATTCTGGTTTGGCTCTAAGTACAGGTGTTGTACTTGATGACAACTCACTCATGTGGCAGATCTCAGTCCAGGCACTCAAAACCATGAAAATTAAGATACCCGCAGGTAATCCTAGAAGAAGCTGCGGACCCGTAGGTACGCCGACCAAGGAGTGCGGACATGCACGCAGGTTCTCCGTTGAATAGGTGTGGATCCTAGTTTCACTCTCTCCAATGCAGAAAAACGCGTGCACGTGGGAATCTTTATGAATGGTTCATGGTATTTAGCCCAACATATTTGATCCTATGGTTTTGGTCCATGGTTTTGCATCTACAAATATTGATCCAAGGTATTGGGTTCATGGTATTGTGTTACATGTTTTTGGACCGTGGTATTGTAAAAGGCTTGCTTATAAAAAGGAAAGGAGATCTCTTGGCCAGACACTTGTGAAAATTTGAATATCTTAAGATATGAATTTTGGGTGATTGATTTTAAAAGCTAGATCTAAATCAAGGAGAAAACTTAAAGTGAATCTATTGATAATTTGTGATCTCTCGGGTGCATGAGCAAATCTGTGGATTTGACTGATTGTGGCACATTGGAGGACTGTTAACTTGGCCCTAATCAGAAGTCCGCAGGTGATACGAAGGCGCAGTGCGAGGGTACGCAGCGCAGTAAAAGGTGCAGTGCGGGGTACGCAGTTCGGGAAAAGGCTCAGTGCGAGGTATGCAGCACAGGAGAAAGCACAGTGTGGGCTGCACGCAGCGCTGCAAAAGGAGAAGTGCGAGGTACGCAGTTCAGGAAAAGGCACAGTGTGGAGGTACGCTATCTGTCAGACAGTGAGGGTCCAGACCTGAGAAAAAGTACGCACAGAAGAAGAACCACTAGTGCGGATCTGCGCAGTTTAGACTCAGAAGAGCTATGGATATTCGCAGGCCCCTCTTGGTGAAGTTGCGGACTTATCTTGAAACTTTTGTTGACTATCGTTTATCTATTGCAGCAGAATTTTGGGTTTAGATTTTTGGTATTACTTTTTTTGTTTACAACATTCTGAAGAGTTAGGTGATTCATTGGTTGATTGTATAAGGAGATTGGGCGATTTGCATGTACTTGATGACTATTTGTTGTCCATGGATCTAGTTTGAAAATTAATGAAACGTGGTCCTTAAAAGAAGTAAAAGAGCTAAGGGGGTTGTAGCTCCCTTCCAGGAGAGACTGGAAAATGAGAGAGAGTTGTAGCTCTCTGCAGGTTGCAGCCTGCATACTGGTAAAGGACTGAACCAGTACAAAATCATTGTAAAAGAAGTTTCTAATTGAAAGAAGATAGAGACATATTGAAGCAGGTGGTTTTCACCCACATTGGGTTTCGACCTTATATCTGGTGTTCTTTGGTGTGACTACCTGTTTTTCTTGTTCATGTGCATTATTTTATGGTACTGACATACAAATTAATGATCAATATCTGAATATTAAATTGAAGTATAAGTCAAGAAGATATACTGAAAAGAATTTGATAATACCGATTCACCCCCCCCTCTCAGTATTATTTCCAACAATTGGTATCGGAGCAGGTCCTTCAGAAGAAGCTTGATCGCTTGAAGGAAGATCTTTCATCATGAGAAACTATGAGAGGGAAGCATCAATCAGGCCACCGATTTTTGATGGGACAAAATTCATTTATTGGAAGGTAAGAGTTACTGCCTATCTTCAATCTCTTGGTACAAAAGTTTGGGATATCATGGATACAGGGTATACTTTTCCATCAGCAACTCCTACATATCCGGCTGAGAAGAAGAAGTATGAAACAAATGCAAAATCAGTCAATACTCTATTAGGATGCCTATCTCAATCAGAATTTTTCAAGGTTATGCAATTTAAATCCGCAAAAGAGATATGGGACAAGATTGTTCTGAGCTATGAAGGAGATGATCAGGTAAAACGAGAAAAACTTCAAACCCTCAGGATTCAGTATGAAAATCTCAAGATGTATAATGATGAAAGTGTGGCTAATTATTTTCTTCGTGTAGATGAGATTGTTAATTGCATGAAAAATTTGGGTGAAGAAGTAAAAGAGGCTGTTGTGGTTGAAAAAGTTTTAAGATCTCTGTCCCCTAGGTTTGAATCTAAATTTTCTGCAATAGAAGAAAAGGAGAACCTTCAAAACCTTAAAATGTCACAGCTGCATGGAATTATAACTGCTTATGAAATGAGGAAAGGAGGACCATCAGACATGAGAGAATATGCCTTCAAGGCTTCTGGCAAATGAGTCTACTATTAGTCGGGACACATATCAGATGAAGAAGAAGAATCAAATTTTGTCAAAAATATTCAACGGGGTGCTGGACAATTTCGAGGTAAGTTACCTTTCAAATGCTTTGCTTGTGGAAGAGTAGGTCACTATGCTGCCAAATGTCCTCACAAGGGTAAGGGGAAGGAACCTGTTAGATGGAACAAGAAACAGAATGCAAACAAGAAAATCTATTACGCTCATGAAGATAGTGATGGAATATCAAATAGCGATGAAGATGAACGAGGTAATCACTATAAACTTTTAATGGACTTTGAAGATGATGATTACATGGATGCTATAGATGTGGATGGCTTTTTATGAAGAGATTTCTAGACTCAAAACATGTTTAGAAGAAAAGAATGTGATCATTAATACTATGCAATTTCAACTTGATGAAAAAGAGAAATTTCTTGAGAAGTTAGAATGTGAAATTGTTGGCCTTAGAAAAGAAATTGAGAAAACAAAGGCCCTTAATCTTAAATTTGTTAAAGGATCTGAAACTCTAGATGATATTATCAATGTGTAGCGTTCCCCTCTAATCAAGACAGGTTTGGGATATAATGGAGAAGCATCTCAAGCTTCCACCTCCAAAAGTTATCTTGATGTAGCAAGAAGGAGTGAGAAAAGGCCCAATAGAAATCATCAGGTAAATCAAGAACAATCTTCCTCAAGAATGAACAAAGACTATCAAGAAAATCGGGGGCATGCTACCTTAAGGACAAACAGAAGCTACAACCAGCCACAGGTAAAATCTTCCCAATTTCCTTCAAGAATAGATGTCAGTAGATACAATCGGTTGGATGATAGTTACAAGAATTTCTTCAATGGCCAATGTTTCTCTTGCCATAACTTTGGTCATAAAGTAGCTCAATATGTTGCCTATAAGACAATCATGACTAGAGAGGCTAAAAAACAAAGAAGTATGCCTGCAATCATGATATAACAACTTTTCTTCCCTTGAAAGTGAAATTGAATGTTCTATTTGTAATAATTTTGGGCATGAATATTCTGTATGCAGGAGCAAGTTTTGGAAGACAACTTAGAAGGAACAAACCTCAAGTGCCAAAACATGGAGAATGAAGGAACTGCAACCAGAAAGATGTGGGATAGATTTATATGCAGAAGGACAGGAAAATAAATGGTAAATCGACAGCGGATGTTCGAATCATATGACAGGTGATAAAGAAAAACTTGAATCATATACTGCTTTAGAAAAGGGAAAGAAATTTTCTTTTGGAAATGATACCCCTGCAACCATAAAAGGAAAAGGCATTGCTCAGTTGAAAGAAAAGGTCAAATCTGGAAATGTTTTGTATGTTGATGGCTTGAAGGATAATCTATTGAGTGTCAGTCAGATGTGCGATAATGGAACCGAGGTAATATTTCGATCATATGGGTGTAGTGTTCATGATCTTGATACAGGAAGAACAATACTCAAAGGCAGAAGAACTCCAAATAATCTATACATATTTGAAGAAGAATAACAACAATGTTATTTGAGAAAAAATGATGAACACTGGTTATGGCACCGGAGGTTGGGGCATCTAAGCTTTTCAAAAATAAGGAAAGCATGCAAATACCAGGCATTTCGTGGTCTTCTAGACATCAAAATTCCAGACAACACCATATGCAAATCATGTCAGTTTGGAAAGCAAACCAGAACTAACTTCCCTGAGAAGGAAGGATCAGCCAACAGACCTCTTGAGCTAGTTCATACAGATGTATGCGGTCCATTCAGGACAAGGTCACCTCGAGGAGAAGAATACCTTATATTATTCATTGACAACTTCTCCAGGATGGTTTGGTTAGGACTTATGAAGCACAAGGACGAAGCATTCGAAAAATTCAAATCCTTCAAATCCTTGGTTGAAAATGAATCAGATTACAAAATTAAGTGCCTCGGGTCCGATAGAGGTGGGGAGTTTACCTCAAATGAATTTTTCGATTTCTATGAAGAACATGGAATAAGAAGGGAATTCTCTACAGCTAGGGCTCCTCAGCAAAATGGAGTGGCGGAAAGGATGAATAGAACAGTCCAACAAATGGCTCGTGCTATGCTTGATGAGTCTGGAATTCCCGCAACCTTCTGGGGTGAAACTCCATATGTTGTGGTTGTTATTCTCAACAAAACAAATGTCCGAGTGAACAACACTCAAACTCTGCATGAGCTCTTGTATGGTGAGACTCCTTCGGTAAAGCATTTAAAAACTTTTGGGAGCAAATGCTATATTAAGAATACTGATGAACATCTTCGCAAACTTGAACCTAGAGTAGATGAAGGCATTCTCCTTGGATATTCTCCCTATAACAAAGCATATAAGTGTTATAATAAAGACTTGGAAGAATTGTTGACAGCATTAATGTAGTGGTTGATGAAAAAGGGTACATCCCTAGGCAAGTAAATCATGAAGATATCGAAGGGGATGAATACTACTCTCCAAATCAGATAGATGATGAAGAAGAACCTCAAGGGGCACCAGAGGAACAGATAAGGATAGAAGAGAAGACTCCATCTAGGTACGTTCAGAAGAATCATCCAGAATCTCTGATTTTTGGGCAGAAGGAAGCAGGTGTACAAACTAGAAGAACAATTGCATAAGCCTCAAGCTATTTGGCATTGCTCTCCTCCACTGAGCCACAAAATGTAAAAGAGGCATCCAAAGATGAACGCTGGGTCAAGGCAATGGATGAAGAACTTGAGCAGATTGAAAAGAACAAAACTTGGGAGTTGGTTCCTAGACCAAAAGATAAGAATGTCATAGGGACAAAATGGATCTTCAAGAACAAGTTGAATGACAATGGGGAAGTTATTAGAAACAAGGCTAAACTTGTTTGTAAAGGGTATGCTCAACAAGAAGGGATAGACTTTGAAGAAACTTTTGCTCCTGTTGCTAGAGTTGAGGCTATCTGAATGTTCCTTGCTCTCTCAAGCTTTCAGAAGTTCAAAGTTTTTCAAATGGACGTGAAATCTACCTTTCTGAATGGGGACTTAGAAGAAGAAGTGTACATTGAGCAACCAGATGGTTTCATCCTTGGGAATGATCCAAATCTTGTATGCAGATTGAAAAAGGCTCTCTATGGTCTTAAACAAGCTCCAAGGGCTTGGTACTACTGATTAGACAAATATCTTCATCAACAAGGTTTTTCAAAAGGATCAGCAGATAACAATATTTATTTAAAAATTGAAAATGACAAATTGCTAATACTTGTTGTGTATGTAGATGACATTATCTTTCGCAGCAATGAAGAAGCTATGAGTCAAAGTTTTTCCTTGGTGATGCAAAAAGAATTCGAAATGTCTATGCTTGGAGAACTGACATACTTTCTTGGATTGCAAATCCAACAAAATGAAGGCGGGATCTTCTTGTCTCAAACCAAGTATCTCAAGCATATTTTGAAGAAATATGGCATGGAAGATGCAAAACCTGTATGTACCCCCATGGTTACAGGATGCAGTCTCAGTGCAAATGATGAATCAGCAGTTGTGCATCAACCAACCTACAAATTTATGATTGGAAGTTTACTTTATTTGACAGGTAACTGACTAGACATCATGCATGTAGTGGGAATAGTTGGTAGATTTCAGGCAAATCCAAAGGAAACTCATCTTCAAGCAGTGAAGAGAATTTTCAAATATCTTCAGGGGACTCAAAACTATGGCTTATGGTATCCTAGAGATACAGATCTCACACTTCATGCTTATACAGATGCAGATTGGGCCGGAAGCCTAGATGACAGGAAGAGCACAAGTGGTGTAGCATTCTTTATGGGTTCCAGATTAGTATCCTGGTTCAGCAAGAAACAGAGCTCGGTTGCCTTATCTATAGCTGAAGCGGAATATGTGGCAGTTTCATCTTGCTGCACCCAACTCCTTTGGATGATGTAGACCCTGCAGGATTTTCAAATCACTTGTACACCACCTATCCCCATCTTATGTGATAATACAAGTGCAATCAGCATTTCAAAAAATCCTGTCACGCATTCAAAGACCAAGCACATACCGATCAAGTATCACTTTCTTCGGGAACAAGTGTTGGAACAAAAGGTCAAATTGGAGTATGTTCCATCTAAGGAACAAGTTGCTGATATTTTCATCAAGCCACTGCCCAGGGAAACTTTTGAATATCTCAGGCAGAAGCTGGGAGTTGTTGATGTATCATCTTGTTGTTAAATCTTGCCAGTTTCATGAGTGTACGCATGTTGGATAAGGAGTATCCGCTTACATACGCTGGTTTGTGCAGAGAAAGTCACGTATATGTAGGCTTGATGGATATCAGAAGGAGCAGGCTCTGGTTGAAGATATTCTGATGTGGGTCTGACAGAGACCATCCGGCACAGGTTTAGGGGGAGCAGATAATCTTCTATTAATGCATTGTTGTCATTATCTTAGAAGCTTTTGGTTCTGGTTCATAACTGTTGTTGATTTTAGGTGGAACAAAGACAGAGGAAGAACAAAAGGAAATCTTGGTTGCTGATCTGAATGATGATTGTCAGTTGCTGCTGCTATCAGTTGTTGATGACTTTCATAAGTCATGTTTTAAATATTCATCTCTATGTCATGTATCTCTCTCTTATATGGTGTCAAGGTCATGTAACGGCCTATATTGGTTTCCCCACTATGCCTCGGATGAAGATGTAATGTATTTGGTCATCATATGTAAATTTCTGATGTATTCTCACTTGGTTGGATGGATGATCCCCACTTGGTTTGGTGATGGATGTATGTATTAAGTCTTTTGGTGATAGGAAGGTCTTGTATTGTTGTCTTGGTTCTTCTTAAAGAACACCTTTTTGCAGATCTTGCCTACAGTCAGGGGGAGCATGGTCAGCACAGCAGGATAGAAATTTCAGCATGTACTCAGGGGGAGCACAACCCTTTTCCCTTGATGACAAAGGGGGAGAATGATCTTGAGGATCTTGGTGGATCTTGGTGTTGCCATCAAGTCCAATGGGGGAGATTTTTGGCATTATGGCACAGGTTTGGAGCTATGGAACAGGTGTTGTCCTTGATAGCAACTCTCTTTGGTAACAGATCTCAGTTCAGGCACTCAGAAAGAAGAAAAAGACATACGCAGGTTCATCTAGACAAAGGCGCGTATACACGCGGGTTATACATTACAAAAGCGCGTATAGGTTGGGGATCATATCTTTGGTCCATGGTAGTTAGTCCTTGGAACTTGAACCTATGTTTCGGACCAAGGCGTCTCGACAGATGTGTTGATCCCTAGTTTTGGGTTCATGGTATTGAAATGTTATGGTTTTGGACCATGGTATTGAGGAAGGCCTAAGACTATAAAAGAGGAAGGAGATCTTGTGGCAAAAAGGTATAAGGATTATTATTGAAGATTTGAAAAGTGCTAGAGCTGGTATATTGGGTTATGTTGCAGATCTAGACCTGAATGAAGGAGGAACCTTAGCGCAAAAGCAAGGATAAGTTCTACTCATCGGTTATAATCTTTAAGCTTGAATGATAGTATCTTTGTATGAATTTGATCTGCTAGATGTGGCGCTTGCTTGATCTATAAGTCTGATAATCTGGGTTAATTAGTGATTGAATATCTGGAAGAGTGGGTTATCCTTTATAGATCCGTACGCAGGTTCAGTGAAGCAAAGGCACGTATACACGCTATTTCGGTGAAGTAAAGACGTGTATACGCGGGTTATTCCATATGCAGATGCATATGCATGCATGTTGCAGGCTGTTGAAATAGCATATATGCTTTAAAGTTGTAGTTGCTTCTGTTTATTACTGTTGTGTTCTGGGTTCTGTTTCTGCTATGTGGTTTCTGGTACTGTGTTTTGGGTACAGCTGTCAGAGAAGTATCTACTTGATTCAGATCTAATTAGTGAAAAAGAGATTAGTTGATGGAGAAATTCTTGATGATTGATTGATGTTCATGGATCCAGTTTGAAAATTTATGAAACGTGGTCCCTGGAAGAAAGAGAAGGTTGTAGCCTTCTATAGGTCAGCACCTACGGACTAGTATCTTGGCTAGTACAAGAGCTAAAGGGGGTTGTTGCTCCCTTCTAGGAGAAGCTGGAAAATGAGAGAGAGTTGTAGCTCTCTGCAGGTTGCAGCCTGCGTACTGGTAAAGGACTGCGCCAGTACATTGTAAACAGAAGTTTCTAATTAAAGAAAGATAGAGACGAATTGCAGCAGGGGGTTTTCACCCACATTGGGTTTCCACCTTATATTTGGTGTTCTTGTGTGTGATTGTCTTCTGCTCTGTTTTACTATCTCTAGTTACTGGTTATTTGATGTTGCATCTCAGATTAATAATCATCATCTGAAAGTTTAAGTAAATTAAAAGTTTGCTCTGTTTACGCGGTTTTACTTCTGAATAGTTGCGTATATACGCGGGTTGAATTAGCTAAAGTAGCGTATACAATTTGGTTGTTTAAAAGGATTATTTGACTTGATAATACTGATTCAGCCCCCCTCTCAATATTATTTCCAACAAATAATAATAGAGTGCCTTGTACTAAACCATTTAGTGCAAAATCCTTATGTATTAAGGACTCTGGCTAGGAAGAAAGTTTGAATATTTTTATAACTTTTCTTAGTGTTAGAAAAGGTTAGAACATCAGGCTCCAACTAGGGACTGCCTCAACCTATGGGATGCAGATAAATTGTAGACAAACTTCTTTGAATTTGTTGGGCATGGGGTCATTATCAAAATTAATTGTCTATGACCTGTGATAAAATCTTGTAACCAACAAACTAAAATCTGCATTCTTTGGCCTGAAACCTGTAAAATACCAACTAAAATCAAATTATCAGCTATTGCAAGTAAAAGTAAGTACAACACTACTTAATCCATTGGTCTAGTGGATTCAATAGTCAACAGTTGCTCATCTTCCCATCTCCTACAAATTATTTCACTTCTAGCAAACCAAACTACATAGTTCAACTAGAATTCAAACTGAAACAACTGTTGAAAATAAAAGCCATTTATAAATTGCACACTAAAATTGAATGATCTACTGCACACTAAAACTAAATGATGTACTAATTCAATCTAACACACCTCTATTTAACTGAGTTAAAAATATGGATTGTTAGTTGTAGTCATGCTTCCAGTGCAACCATGTGGGAAGTGGATTAACTAGCATATCACTTTGCATGCAGCTGAAGACATGAAAAATGTTTACAATATAAAATACAAATTATTTGAGTAGCTAATACTTACAATTGAAAATTTAAGACTACATCCTTTATTGATGTTTGAAATTTCTGATCATTTTCATAAGGAAGAAAAACATGTTGTTGGATGCCATTATCGTAGCAAGAGATGCACTTGTCATTTTGATCCAGCAACATCTAGAATCGAATGGATTTTCCATATAAAAATAGTGGATACAACATGTGAAATAAATGCAACGAATGTCAAATGTCTAGTCTTATTTCACCAGCACAAAGTAGATCTAATTGTGATCGTAACCCAAGGAAATATTTCTTCATTACTTTTATCCTTGGCAACAACGCAAAATTTTGTATCTGTTTCTCGAAGGCATTTCTTGGCTGTGAAACTACAACAGAAAACCAACTCGACCAAAATTTAGGTTCAAGATGGCCCTCGAACTAAAGGGGGCTCCCTCACGTGTTACGAGGATGCTTTTAATGTTGTTCACTATCATTAGACAACAACCTTTGAAGCACAATGGCCAAATCTATTATTTGTTGTAGGTTGTTACTAATGATTATCCATTCTCTGCTCAGCAATAAATTTCTCTTGTTGAAACTTAATCAAAGTGACAACATCTAATTCAAAAAGAAAACGTAGCTTAAAGAGTTTGGTGGAGGAATAGAAGAGAAATCAGATAATTAAGTACTCATACTCAATACTTCATCAACCAAATATAGTAGATGTGTGCATAAGAATTCTAAAGCCAAACATCTATACATTCAAGAGATGATAGAAGGAAACAATTAAATGATACAGAGGAGCTAATTTAAATAGACTGTTAAATTAGCTAATCTCAATGTAGATGATAACTTTGCAGTGGGCTATCACAGAGGTTGATACTCAAACCTAACCATGCCCTAACTCATATTTTACCTTGAACATATAGAAACAAATTATGGAATAGCAAGGAAAGGCATACATGAAAAATAATTTCTATCATGAAACTAAAGTCAGAATACTTTGATTAAAATTCTTGTAATAAAATTCTTTACAAAAATGGTTGGGTTCTATTTTCAAACTCCAACACTTTTACAATGAAAATGAAATAATATATAGCAAAACATCTTGCTCAAACTGTCACTAGTCTATAGGAAACAAATCCTATCAAATAAACTAAAAATAAAATATGTTGCATAAAGTCATATGCCTTTAAATATGAGAGTGATCCTTTAGTTTCTAATTCTTCTGCTAAGAAATCTCAAGTTGTTTAAGATTTTTCCCTATAAATTTGGAAATGATTGCTTGATTCTTGATTTTGTTCCCTCAAATATGGAAATTAGTTCACTAATTGTTGATTGATTTCCTTTATTCTTGAAACTGGTTGCCCAGTTTTTGTTACAAATCTTCCTTAATCTTCTCCCTAATGATCTTTTACCTAAGAATCTAGAGGTTGGTTAAGAAGCTACCTAAAAATCAATTAATATGCTAGTAATTTGGTTGACTGATCCATTTTTATAGAATTAAGTAATCTGTGTCCTTTGATAAATTTATTTGATAATTCAATTATCTTAATTATCCTTGAGGTGCTTAATCATTGTCGAGAAGTTTGAAAATGATTTGGAAAACATAGATTTTTTGTCTCTTTAATTTTAAAAATTATAAATCTTAAACTTTTGGGAATAAGATATTTTGATAAAAATATTTCCCAAAAAATTACAAAACCATATTTCCGTATTTCCATTAATTCCATAAATGAAAACTCAAAATATTTCTTGAAATTATTTTATCCCATAAAATCATTCATTGTTTGAAATTGATGTCTTGTTTTGACCTATAAAATTGTTCCTTTCATCATGAAATTTATAGATCAAATCCCAAAATATTTCTCTGTAAACACATCCATGATTTTGAAAACTATGTCCTATAATACTTCTCCATTGTAACATATTTATTTGTTTATGAATTTCATAAATGAAATTTACAAATATTTACCCAAAACCATCCATTGTTTTCATATTTAGTTTTGGCCACTTTTGATACACTTATGAATTAATGAAACTCCATAAATAATTCTCATTTTTCTCTAAATCATCTACTATTTTTCTTCCCATGGTTTTCAAAATCATGCCTCCAACCATATTTGGTAAATTATGAAAATAACTTCTCAACTCCCCCTTTCTACTTCTATAAAAATGTTGGATAAACAATTATCCAAATTTTTTCTTCATGTACATTTTTTCTCTTTATAATTATTTTCCTCCTTATATCCATAGTTAAAAACATTGATTTGTCTCCTCTGTAAAATTATTCCACATGGAACATTGGAAACTCCATGATTTCTATTGAAATGTAATTCTGAAATGTGTATTTTCATTTTACTTGCATGAAAATATTTTTCAATAGTTGACCTAGCCTTTTCTTACCTCAAGCTTTCATCTATGACCTCATTCCAAAAAAATGTGATTATGAAAATTATCCCTCCATTATTGCCCTCAATACACACTTTATTACTTTTAAACTTTTAATCTATGGTTTGCGGGGTGGGGGTAGGTTAAAAGTTGGATCCGTAGCCCCCCTGCAAACCATAGATTTGTTACTTCACACACATCGATGTAATTTATATAATGGTATTTTAATGTGTGAAATGTGGGGTGGGGACATAGGTTTGATTTGACTTTTCAATTTGACTTGTGAATTGTTTTCGTTGGCTAACATATATAACATGGAATTGGAAATTGGGTTTGGCCCAATAATTTTTAATAAATATTTTAAAAGAATAATAATGACTTAATAAAAATATATAAATATATATTTTAATAAAATTAAATTATTTAAAATTAAAATTATTATTTTTAGAAGAAATAATAATACAACATCCTGTATTAAACCATTTAGCCCAAAATACGTATGTACCCAGGACTCTGGCTAGGAAGAAATTTTGAAATTTTTTGTAACTTTTCTTGGTGTCATAAAAATTTACAATAAAGGTCATCAAGGAGAAGTTATGAAAGACACTTGTGGATGTGAGACACAAAGGCACTATCAAACAAGGAGAGAAAGGATCTATAACCACAACATATGGGAAAATACCAACATGACATGGAATACTCTAATACTATAACCACACTCTATTTTGGAGGGTGAAGATGAAGTACAAGCAAGATCTATCATGAAGTAGAAGAAGACATAGCAGCAAAGAGAAGAACTTGGCATTGTTACACTACAACGAAATCTTATGTCATAGTCACTAAATTATGGCTTCTCAAAATGTCATCACAGAAGTCTTATGCTATCCTTGTATTTTGCCACAATTTGTGCAATGTAATTTTGTATTTCCAAAAAAAAATGAGAAAATGTAAAATGTGTTGGAAGCCCAAGGGTCAGACATGGAATGTGGAAAGTTACTAGGAAGTCCTAGATTCATGTAGGGCTCAAAGGTCACATAGAAGATCAAGAGTAATGAGGGAGCTCAAGGGTCACAAGGGAAGTGGAGAGTCACCTCATTTGTTATAAATACACTCTCATAGCTAAAGCAAAGGAATTTTCACCTTGCTTCTCAAGTTAGGCATAGGAGAGAAAATCATCCTTTTAAGGAGCATGTCATGGCTTAAAATTCCACTATTGGAGCTAGTGATGTATCATTGTAATTGTGTATCTTGGAACTTTCACTTGATGATTTGAAGCTCTCAGAGTCAATGCACTTTCATGCATGTATCGTGACTGTTGTAAGACTATTCTTTCATTGTTTGTAATGTATGATTTTCTTTATATATGCTAAGGAAAATGAACCATTTCATTGGCTTTAGTATGCATCCTTGAATTGTGCATCTCTTATTTTCATGATCGTTGTTTCTTTGCAAATTATTTTGCAAGACAATTAATGATTCTTTTTGATATATGTGTGTCTCTTTATTAGGATAATAGTATTAATTTTCTTCTAAAGACTACTTTCTCTTTTTCATTTGTCAAAAAACCTTTATACACATTGTAGTTGAGTACCTCACAAGGGTAACTCGCTTACTTATCTCGAAAGTATGTGTGTGCTCTCTATTTTTTTTTATTGCAAGCAAAACAAATCATTGAGATTATAATAACCGAGCCTATTTCTCGGATGGTGCTCCTACTCCAATCAGTATGAAGTCTAGTTAGGACTTCATGTATGGGAGACCCCCTATATGTCGGTGGTTTCTAGCACCATTAACACTATATTAAACCTAAAAATTACAGAGTTTCTAATTAATACTAGATAATCAGGAGGATGTTGGAAAAAAATAATTTATGGTAAAATCATTGGGTCTCCTTGGGAGGGTGTCTTATTCTTATAAAAATTATTTTGGATAGTATTCTTATCTATTAGATGGCGTTAGGTCGTCTTATTACTAGCATATTTCAGACTATTCAAATACTTTACACTTTTTCCCATTTGGGAGGAAAGCTAGGAAAGAAAGGTATTTTGCTAATGAAATGGAAGAAGCAAGATCTTCCCAAAAATCTTGTTGGATTTGGTTTGCTGAGCTTGAAACAGTTCTATATTGCATTATAAACTAAGTGAACCTAGAGAATTAACTTCGGTAAGAGACGTTGGACTCTTTTAATGATGATAAATTATTTCTAAGTTTTTCTATGTGAGAGTGGATTAGGATGTCCATAAAAAGTTGTAAGAAGGGGTCCATATTTTGTTGGATCCTTTCAAGAGCCTTTCCAGCGGTTGATAATTGGATTCTTTAAAAAAAAATGGGATGGCAGTTATATTTGTCTCTGAAAGGATCTTTGATTAGGGTGTGGACAATATTTATGTTTTTTAGATGAGCTATGTGATTTCCTTAATGCCAGAGGTCTGAAAACTCTTACATTTGCTTCTTCATATTGGCTATGTATAGGTGGAAAGATATGGATGTATGGTCATGAAATATGACTCCTAGAATATTATCAACTTGAATGGGAATGGTATATCATAAATCTTAATAAAAATAGAATATATTTATGAGAATTTATTAAGAATTAGATTATATGGCAAAGAAATCTTTCTAACAATACTATCATTACTTTAGAAGCTTATTCTTATTCAAAATTCTAAGTTATGTGTTTCCAAATAGTGGTTTAGTTATGTGTGGGGAGGTTAGGCACCCATGAAGTGCAGACTCTTCCCGTGGCTAGCCTTGGAAAACAAAATTCTCACGTGGGAAAATTTCCTCAAGAAAGAATGAAATGGCCCTAATATCTGTATCCTATGCAAATAGAGTTAGGAAAATGTTAATCATCTATTCATTTCCTTCTTTCTTTCCAGACAAATATAGTATTTTTCCTTGTCTTAGTGTTATATTAAAACCTCTTGGATGGGTTCCAATCTACAAGAAAGTCTTTAGGGCTTGGCTAAGTATACTATTCATTGTTTTTAAATACTTTCTCACCTTTATAATTTAGGGTATCTCGCTGTGAAGGAATAAATGTCTCTTTGGAAACTAGTAGATCAATGTGTTGAAGTGATCCACACAATTTGGGTATTTGTTATGGAGTATTGAGCCCCTCCCAAATTTGATAAGACTAGGACTTTGGTTCTTTCTATGGTGCTAGATCACAATTCATGGGGTTTTTTTGATGGGGCTTGCGCAAACTATACTTGTGGTGCTAAGTGGATTTTGTATCTCACCCATAATTGTTGTTTCAAAGGAAAATTGGGAGTTGGCCTAAGAACCAATACATAAGTTGAACTTTTTGCATTATGGGGTATTATGAAAATTTCTCGCCTCAAAGGCATAAAATGTATTCGTATTTTTTGGGACTCAAAAGTGATTTTGGAATGGTTTAATTGTAGATCAAATCTTAGGGTTCTTCGTTTTGATATTTGGAAGAATATGCTCAAGTCCCTTTCAGGAGGAATTCAATGTCATTGAGGTCCACACATGTTTCAAGGACACAACAGTGTAGCTAATCTTCCTTCAAAAGATGTGTTTCTTCTTGAAGAAGGTTGATGTTGTGTGTATAAATTTGGCCTTGGTTTTTTAACTTCGATATACGTTCTAAGACATTTTTAGTTTCTAATAGTTTTGTCTTATACTATCAGTGGGCACTCCTTTGGGGCATGTAATGCTTTGTGTATGCTCCAAGGTTAATTTTTTCTCTCTCAACTGAGTTGTCTATAGTTCATGGGCACTCTCTTAAGTCTTGAAGGTGTTATATGCTAGTGTTTTTTTTTTGTCTCATCCTCGTGGTACTTTTCAAATTTTTTCTATGTAACAAGATTATACTTTTTGTTCTCACAAATAAAAGTATGTTTTTCAGTGGAAAAAAATAGTTTTGACTTGACTCCAATATTTTGTGGAGCAAACAAGAGTGAAATGAACCATTAGTGGCTTATAACCAACCTTTTTGGTGAAAAATAGATTTTCATCGAAACCAGTCCAAGGTATGGATAAATATATGGAGCGCAAAGAGTTGCACCTAAAGAGAATAATAATAGAATAAAATGAAACTGAATGAAAATAAATTAAGAGAAACATTTAAGTATTAATATAGAATGTCATCATGATTTAAAACAAAAAATTGAATTTATGACATAGGGAGAAACCTACAGATGAGCTTTGTTATTAACAAAACATGTGGCTAAGAAGCATGAAACTATTAACGCAACACTTTGCAGGATGAATCTGTTGCAAGTCATTCCACTCACGAGTCTATGATTTTTGGTCCTTTCTTGGAGTATGGAATGGTGAATGAGCTTTCCTCTAACTAAAAAACACACCTTTACATTATTTCTCATCATATTCCTTGCAGGTTTCATTTTGAACTTATAAGTATTACTAGGTTTACAAAACAAAGAATCCCTAATATTCCCTCTTAATATCTATCACGCTTTCTCCTATGCTCTTCACTATCCTACAATCATTCAATCATCTAGCTTCAAATTCATTCAAGTTTCAGTGAATGCATGAAGGAGAAGATAAGAAAGGGAATTAAATAATATCTAAGAATGAAAATCCATTAGAAATGGGCTACAATTGTGGCCTTGGAGGGGTTGATAACACTGTAATACAACAAGGTGAATTCAAAATTTATCTATCCACCTCTTCGTGTTGGATGTTTTCATAGTTTAGAGAAACATGGGAAGAGATAGAGGTATGCCCCCATTTTAAAAATTTGTAGGATTTGGTTTATATTTTGTATGGGTGAAGTATAAACACCTCGAATGTTATTCATATCATCCCTACATTCTCTATTTTACTATGTTTTATTATTATTTTTTAAACATTGTGTTTGAGATCGGATATTGTGAAATGATGATGATTGACTAATTCAAGATTTCAGCGAACTGTCATAGAGGCACAAGGACCCAGGATTGGTATTAAAAAAAAATACATAGATGGAAAGTAATATGGCATTTTACTTTCTAAGAATAGTAAGACTTTGTATATTACAAGAAAGCTCCTCATAGAAGTCTCTTCCTACCCCTATATTTCGAATTGGATTTCATATGTGGAAAGGTTAAAGTATGGTTTGGAATACATTTTTCTATTCTTGGTTTCCATAGAATTTTGATAGATTGTGAAATTTTCAAATGATTTTAAACCTACATTGTTTTCAGAGATGATTTTAACCTGTTTCTTTAATTCTATCCAGATTATTAGGCTACCTAAGGGTTTTTTAAAAATAATACAACACCTGGATTTAACGGTAGAACCTAATATACAAGTTAAATAAGGTACTATATGATACATAATTTTTTTTCTAATTTATATTGTGTGACATATATGTTCTATTGTTACAAGACAATTTTGTTTATTTAAACAAACATGATTGTGTATGTTACTTTCAATGGAAGTGACGAGATGGAGTAGAATGCAGAAGTGCTAAGTTCGATTAAAATAATTTTTCACAGCATGGTGGAGAATATAGAGTTCACAAACTATTAACAGAGTGAGTTCACTAAAGGAGAGTGAGCTTTGGGCACTACAACATGTTGAAGCAGAGCATGGCTTGAGATGAATTCAACTAAATGGCTTGTTCATGATATTGATGTAGGTGGTAGATATTCATTCATAGTAAGTGGGTAAAAAATGACATGATGGGATTTGACTATGTGGGAATGAATGGTGTGATGGGATCTGGATATGGTATCTATTACCTCTAACCCTCTACCTCTGAAAATAACATGATTTTATGTGTCCTTGTTTGCGTACTTCATTACCACCATATATAATTTATAAGCCCTCATCATTTTCATACTCCATCACTATGATACATGATTCATAACCCCTCAATATATTCATGATGTGAATTAATTTATGAAGGCATATGGTGATATATCATGCACTAAGCTTGATTGGATTAGTGTATGGTGCATAATGTCTGTCAACAGAAATTCCAATTATTCCTCTCTACCCATGTGAGTCACCAAGATAGGCCATGAAGCAGTGATCGGGTGCTTAAAAAGTTTCTCAAATTTACAAATTGTTGGATCAGTGTGGACCCTGAATGACCATGTAGTGATCGTGATTGTGACTTCGACACAAATCGTTTCTTGCAAAATAGACTCCATATGCTCCCAAAAACATGTTTCTGTTTATTTTCCTAAAGAGACGAATTTTAAAAAAATTGTAGACAATCCAGTCAATAGTCCATACCACAGACGTGGTGTTGACTAGGCATGTGTATGTGGCAGGGTGAATATGAAAGTGATTGTTGATCTCTGGCGAATGGTGTGATGTTGGGAATGGGATCCCCCAAATGACAACTTTGGGGCTAAAACCCATGCTTTTGTCGGATTTTGGAATAAACTTGTAAATACTCCACATTTTGTGGTCGCGGAGTGCGAAGGTGTCATAAGTCATAAAGGGTTGTCCGCCCTTAGTTTTTTAAAATAAAATTCGGCTATAAAAGATCCACCCATGGTTCGCGGATCATGAGATTGTATAAAAAGAGCTAAGCTTTAAGTAGTTTTGGAGACATCAATAGAAATATCTTGTAAGAGAGTTGTAGCTCTGAAGTAAGAAGTCTACGTTTCAAGTTCTAGCATAGGTAGAGGCTCTGTAGCTGAGTGCGCAGAGGCCTAGGGTGGAAGTCCGCAGCTGAGTGCGCGGACCCTTGCAGCTGTGTGCACAGGGTGGATAGAGTCTGTAATCACTTGGAAGCTATCAATAAAGAGAAGTATTCTGCAATTTTTGCGTCCCTATTCCAATTGATGTATCTTGTCATTTTATGTATGAATTTCCTTTATAATGCTTATGTGATGCACGAATATGTATAATTATGTTGGATAACTAAATGCAAATAAGAATATCTGTTTACACGGTGCTAACTATAATTATTTAATAAGATGAGTAAGACACTTCGATTAGTTTGGGAATCTGTACGGTATGCTGCCATAGCAACACGAAAGTACCTGAGCCATAGGTTAGGGCTGCGCGAAGGTTAATCATACCTTTTTGTGGAGGTACTGAAGGGTGGAATAGAGGGCTCGCCCTAGAGTGAAGTGACCTGTGCAAATACAACAATAATAGGAATAAAACGACATCACGACCTTCTCAGGGTGCAGAAATTTGGTTCTAGCATCCCGCCATACTGCTTTGGGTGAGACTTCAGACCATGCTCCCTGAGCTGATGCCGAAAGGGCCAGTAGTGTAGGGATTTGTTTAGCTAATTAACATTGAACCTAGGTTAGGCCCCCATAAGCCAAGAAATGGTTCCGTTGCAGGGACCAGAATCTATGTAAGAGATGTGTGATATTGTATCATTGGAATCCAACTACGAAAGAGATTGAAGATTGGTTGGATAAAAATATCCAAGAATTTGCGGCGGCGGAGAAAAAAAGTCCACGACTGACAAAGGAACAATGGCTGGACAGGTACCTATATACAGAAATACATGAAGTCTTTTTCTGTTCCTTTTTGGTTGAGCTATACGAGTGGATCGCGAAGCTAGCAGACAACCAAGGAAGATGGTCCTATTGTTTGGACCCCTGATCTAGTACAGAAATTGGAAGCATCTGAGGACAAGATCGGCCGTGTTGTCAATCATTGGATCAATCGTGTCATAGGAGCATTTGTAACTCAATTCATAGTCGATACCTCAGTCAACTACAGTAAGGCGAAGTAGTGCTTTTCAAACGACCACGAGGTAAGTACGTGAAATATTTGAATACCTGGATAAAAATGTTATTGTGCAAAAAATGGGTTATGTAGCTACCTTGATGTTTGGAGCTATGTGAAGTGGAAAAACTTATAGGAATGAAGAAAGAAAGGGTCCTCAATATTGTCCATTTATGTGACCATCGCGAGGTGACAAAGAGGGAATAACGCAAGTTTCTCCATGTAGTGTTATTTAGTTAATAAGACAAGGATTCCCGTGACTACCACCTCCACCCACTCCACCTCCAACTTCACTACCATTAGCTACGAATTCACCCGTACCACCTCCACCTCCACTGCAGTTCAATATGGAAAATTCAGTGAAGTTGCCTTTGTTCAAAGGCTTAGGGAATAAGGACCCGAACCAATTCTACTTTGTTGTAAAATTTGTATGGGAAGCTTAAGGCATTACAGATGATAACATGAAGAAGGCGACATTGGTTAGTGCTCTGCAATATTGCACACTAACCTGGTACATCAAGTACTCTAATGATAACCCAAATTCTAGAGTGGCAGACATCCAGACATCACTGAATAAAGAATTTAGTAGACCTATGTCTGAAGCACAGTCTATTGTGGGGTTCAAGGAAATCGTAATGCAACCAGGTGAGAAACCTTGGGAATTAGATCAAAGGTTGAAGTGTAACGTCCACGAAGCTAATATGAACTTGACATACATGCAACATCGCGAGTGGTTTGTGGATTTGCTCCTGCCACACTTAAGGGTTGCGTTTTCACAATAGAAGATAACAACTCAAGCAAAGGCCTTGGAGATTGCCATGAGGCTACATGAAACACCAATGCAAGATCCAAATCTAGGGGTTCAGCAGATCCATGCGCATTTGAAAAATATTTTCCTTGACATGCAAAGTTTGAATTAGGACAGAAGAGTTCAACCAAGGTGCGCAAAGAAGTATGGTGTCCGAAATGCAAGAGTCAGGGACATGACAAAGGCCATTTTCTGGTCTTTGTGAACTATACTGCAGGAGGAGGATCGATACATTTGAGGCTGGAAGCTCAAGCGAGACCAAGCACGGGGCCTGCATTGTAGTGCACTATATGTTAGGTAGCAGGAAAGCATGCCACAGATAATTGTCATTTGTTGCAAAAGTTTGTACAGACACCGCAACAACTGTTCTACAACTTTTGTATATTGGTAGGGCATGATGAGCATAACTGTAGAAGTTACGAATTGATGAGGATAGAACTCATGCCTATACAGTCCAGGCAAAAACGTGGCCCCCTAACCATAGTCCAGGGATGGCGCGAACAGGATTTTAGGGGCGCGGATGAAGCTGAGGTAGAGGAGGACCTGGAAGACGTCGGGGATAGTTGATCTGCTACAATTGCAGAGGACTAGGACATTATGACCGCAATTGCACTAACCCAACATGTCCATCGTGCAAGTATTACACTCTATTTGATCATGAAACAAAAGACTGTGCTACGTTGATAGCTAGGATACGTGACAAAGGGGCACTACCACCTCTGCCAACTCAAAACCTGCAGATGATGAACTTTGAGCCAAGCGAAGAGGATCCAAATGTGAATATATTGCTCCGAAGTGGAGTCACAATAGGAGATGACAAGGGGAAACAACCCAAAGAGAGTAGATAGGTTCGCAAAGCTCCAGCAAAGGAGACTAACTTTTATTTGGAACACGCACGTGAAACATTCATGGAGGCAATGAAGAGCTTCACTGAGGCCTCCACCTTAGGAAGCAAGGATAAGCCTGATTAGGAGATGGATTCTTGTATGCTTACAACCTTCTTGGAGACCTGCATGAAGCTATTGCGTGATAGCAAGGTTGTGAAGGGGTTGCAAGAGATCATAAACATATGCGTCAAAAATGCTTCGAGTGAGCCGCACGTAGTGTGAAAGGTTTCTAAGAGAAAAACAAGAACGAGATAGGAGATGAGACTGACTGCGCAGATAGGAGACTATGAAATGGATTAGGTTATCTTGGACCTAGGGTCAGATGTGAATGTCCTATCGAAGCAGACTTGGGAACGAATGAGGAGACCTGTGCTGTAGTGGTCTCTCATTCAGCTAAGGATGGTGAATTAGTAGAAGATCATACCCATGGGGCGACTACAGTCAGTGACTGTAGATATTGAGGGTGCGAGCCACTGGCTAATTTTGAAGTGATAGAAATTGTGGATGACAGAAACCCCTACCCAACGCTACTTGGCATTGATTGGGCTACTGATATGAATGGAGTAATCAACCTAAAGAAGCGGAAGATGATATTTGAGAAGAAATCTCTATGCATAATAGTACCCCTAGATCATGTTGAAGGATCATGCTATATTGAACCAGTTCTCGATTATCAGAGGGATGAAGATCTGGACTATGTCTATAAGGTAACAGCATGAGACCAAGATTGGGTTAATCCCACCATGTATGGATGAATTACATGGGATTGCAAGAGTTCTTGCACCTCGAAATCTGATGAAGAACTAGAGCACTGACAGAATCGGCTACATGAGGTGACTACACTGAGCTGCAACATGATGACCCGGTCGCTGTGCTATGTGTCGTTAGAGGTAAGAAATATGCCTACTTATGATGGCCTAAATGATGTAGATAGTTTTCTAGATGCATTTGAGAGGGAGGTACTAGAAAAGCAGTGCTTCCAGGTGTTGGATTGGGCACTATGCACTATGCCCACAAGGCGGTGGGGTACGCACAAGGGAAGCTTTGATGGTTCATGCAAATGTAGGAGAATGATGATAACATGCTTTGGGAAGCCGAAGGTGTGAATGAAAGACAAGAATGATGGGCAGGATGACCCACGTGCACACTTGGCCAAATGGGCTCAGGCTTATGGAGAGAAGCCCCAACTTGAATGGGTGCACTTCTTCTGTCATACCCTAGATGTCGTCCTTATGAACTGGTATGTAGAAACAAAGCTCTACCATGGTACAGGTGAATGGGATATTTTGCACAAAGGATTCAAAATGACATTTAGTTTTGAAGACATGTTTAACTGTATTGATGAGGTGCTACAAGAGGTGAAAGTAGCAATCTTTAGGATACTGCGGGATCCTTTAGACCTGATTCAGCTTGAGTGGGCTACTCAGCTAAGTCACACGCTAGAATGCTATAATGTAACCGCTGAAGAAGAGGATGAGGATCTGCAAAATATTAACATCCTAGAAACAGAGGGTCACTGCGAGGTTGAAGGACTGCATGTTGAGAATCCTGATATAACTGTCCTGCTAAAAACCAAGCAAGTAAACATTGGTACAGAGGCAGAGCCAAAACTCACGAAGATTGGAGATTACTAGGATGACACGATGGTGGATAAGGTAGCTAAATTGCTCCATGACTACCAGGATTTCCTCCCTACCATGTTTACGGATCTAAAAGGGATAATCGGAGACCTAGGTGCTACGAAGATCATGTTGAAGCCCGACGTGAAGCTGGTCAAGAAAAGGCCTTACCGTCTCAATATGAAGTATAAGGAAAAGGTCTGCTTGGAGCTAGACAAGATACTCACGGAAGGAATTATTAAGCATGTGGAAGAATATGACTGGCTAAGCCCAATGGTGGTACAGGAGAAGAAGTAGAAGGATGAAATAAGGATATGTGTGGATCTCAGAAAGCTGAACGATGCTTGCATACATTATCCTTTCCCGACTCGGTTCCTTGATGAAGTGTTGGACAATGTAGGTGGCCAAGAAGCATATTCTTTCACTAATGGATTCTCGAGGTACCACTAGATCAAAATCACGCTGAAGGATAGGAGTAAGACAACCTTTGTGACTGAGTGCAGTTGTTTCTAGTACACTGTAATGCCATTTGGGTTGAAGAATGCACCTGCAATTTTCTCACGCATAGTCGTTGCTGCATTCAAAGAGTTTATTCATAAGTTCCTACAAATATACTTTGATGATTTGGTATAGCAAGCTTGCGCATGATGTTGGATACCTGTCGAAGATACCAAGTCGCACTCAATCTGAAGGAGTGTATGTTTTGTGTTCCTTTTGGGACCCTACTGGGTCATGTGGTTTGCAGACAGGGACTGATGGTAGATCCCGTGAAGATGGCAATGATAGTAAACTTGGAATAACCAAGGAGTGTGAAACAATTGCGCGCCACCCTAGGACATATTGGATATTATAGAAATTTTATCAAAGGCTATGCCCAGATCACTATGCCTATGGAAAAATTGTTGAAGAAGGATGTCACGTTCTACTGGAATGAGGACTGTAAGAAGACCCTGGATGTATTGAAAGAAAATATGGTCATTGCGCCGATCCTAGTCTTCCCGGATTGGAAGAAGGAGTTTCATGCACATGTTGATGTGTCGTGTATAGTGCTGGGAGCAGTACTGACACAGGCTGGTGGACAAGACTTGGACCATCCTATTGTGTTTGTGAGCAGAAGGTTATCCAAAGCAGAGAAGAACTATTCCACCACTGAGCGTGAAGGGTTAGATATGGTATACATGCTCTATAAGTTTAGGCACTACTTGCTGTGAGGCCATTCTAAGATGTATACAGATCACTCTGGACTAAAGTACCTTGTCAATAAGCCTGTGTTGGGGGGAGAATATGTAGGTGGTTGTTATTGTTCCAGGAATATGATTTTGAAGTTATTGTGAAGCCTGGATGACTAAACATGGGACCAGACCATCTGTCGCACATTGAAACAAGGGAAGAGCCCACTAATTTGGAGGACATACAAGAAGTTGACTAGACGACATGCAAAAAGTTGACTAGACAAACTCCCTTTAGGCTGGTCTATGGTGTTGAAGCCGTAATGCCTATGGATATATTGTGCCTAGTCTATGCATAACAACGCTCACAGGTATGAAGAATCACGGAGCCCTGGAGGAAAGGATCTCACAGCTGGATGAGCTTGAGGAAGAAAGATTCCTAGATGGATTTCACCAACAAGTCCAAAAGCAGTGCGAAAAATCCTGGCATGATCGACACATTAAGCTGCAAACTTTAAGGTAAATGACCTAGTTTTGTTATATGACAGTAAGTTTGATAAATTTCAAGGGAAATTTAGAATGCACTAGTTAGGGCCCTATGCCATTAAGAATATTACCAATGGAGGATCAGTACAGCTGGTCAAATTGAATGGAGATCCCTTCCCAATAAAGGTGAATGGAAGTCGCTTGAAGCCATACACTGGCGGTCCAACCATCTGACTAGATGAAGGCAGCATAGTATTAGCACTCCAAGCAGCTGAAAGGAGGCACAAGACTATAAACTACACTGCCTGGGTTGGGGAGTTGCGTGATTGGAGGATTGTGTGAAGGAAGGAAGTGTCACAGGGTTCGCAGTAGCGTGAAAGGAGTTGTGCTACCCAGGGAGAAATGCGTAGGTCGGCTAGAACGTGGTCGTTAAGGTCACTATTCATGATTTGACAATAGAAATGCAGCCAAATGGAGCGACCAGCCGACATTTAAAATGAAATTTATGGCTCAGATCCTTGAAAATTTGTCGCCAATCTAGCATTAATGGACATAATTTGGGGGGAACAGTCAGATTTGAATTCAAAATGCCCTATAAATGACAAGTGGTTGTTCAGCGAGAAACACTTAGCATTTTGACAATGAGTTGTTAAAATTTTAGGCACTCATGAACTGAGAATTCTTTGAGGCTTTGAAAGAGACTCCACCATTTCCAAACTTGCCAGAGACATCGTGAGTACTGTTGGAAAGCATTATGTCAGAACCCACAGAAACTATCAATATCAAAGAAATAGCAGAGGAGTCGGTGCCGAAAATGGAGGTAGAGGTAGAGGAAGTTGCTCCAGCAGTGGCCGAAGAGTTGGTAGAGGTCCCTAAATCGCCGAGGATGTCTAGACCAAAGCCGACCCCAACCAAGGAAATTGTGAAGGACAAGAAGGGCAAGCAGCCTTCCATACCAGTGCACGCATCACCGAGAAGAAACCCGCCCAAACCCACTGCACAAGAGAAAGGCAAGGCCATAAATTTGGAGCCAGAGGGGGAAGACATTGAAGGCATCCCGATGGACGATGAGGATGTGGGAGTTGAAGTAGAGGTTGTTGAAACCCAGGGTGTGGACCCTATTACTCGGTTACCAGAGTATGTCCCTCCGTGTAAGCCTAAGACCAAGGTGCTGAAGGATATCGATGAGAGTAAGACTCCCCTACAAATCCCTCTACTGTCAGATGAAATTGTCTTCGACGAACCATGCTTGGCACAAGTGCTACCGCTGAAACTTGAAGACTAGGACTTGGCCGATCACGAGAAGTTCCCACACCTAGCGACTGAGTAGCTGATGCATTTCATCATTGATATAAACTCTGGAATGACTTCATTGGAGTCACAAAGGTGGCTCTGAGGTGTAGACAAAGTGGGGTTGCTCAACCTGCTTTGGATGCCACCAAGGAAAATTTTAGGGGCTAATATTCGTCCATGGGCTAAAAGATTCTCTAATTTCCATTTTTTTGTAAAAACGATTTTCCCAAATTTTATAGAATGAAATAATTTTACCCTAAAAATCGCCAAAAAATTATATATAGACCATATAAAAATATTATAAATTTGAATCTTTTTACAAAAATATCTCAAAACATTTTATAGATTTCATATTATGGACTAGTGGGATTCACCAAGGTTTCTAAACTTTAAGATAAATATCCATTCTTAAAATTCTCTCTAGGTTCCCCACTACAACCGCACCTCGGTGACAGCTTTTGTCATCAAGTAGCTGCTTTGTTTGGTGCATGATGGGTGTTTGTGGCTGGAGGAGCCAATACCCATCACAGATAGGTTGATTCATAGGATAACATGATTTTCATATACAAGCGAGAACCTGACCATGATATTTGGAAAAAAAGGTGGCGAACAGGCTCTCAAGGAGTCTATGAAGGAAAAGTTTAAGCTAATGAAGAAGTCGTGTGGATACGCTATATCCAGCATCTACGACCCTGCTATGAAGGTAGCCATGTAAATCCTCATAGGGAAAGTGATGAGGAAGTGTCACGCCGATGAGGTGATGGCGCCTATCCTCGCACTAGCAGCATAGTGCACTGAAGGAGTCTAGTTCAACTAGTCAAACTACCTTCGTTGAGACTTCCTGGAAAACTACTGTGAAGCACAAGAGCTCAGCAAGACATTCCACTACACGTGGCCCTTGATATCAATTATTCTTGTAGCATGGGAGCTACTAGAGGATAACCAGTTCCCTTCAGTTGCACAGACCTCCCAGAAGCAGCGAAGTACACTTCACTGTGGGTGACCAAGGACATGCAATGAGTTAGGGACAACAAGATATTTTGGATATTGATGGAGATGAACATCTGAATGGCCATCAATCACAAACCTTGATTGTCGCCTATGGTGTACACCAACTTGCAAAGCTACGCCGAATTTAAAGCAGACTTCCATCGATTATCCATTAGGGTGCAGAAGGACCCTGCACAGAAATGGTATGACTTGGCATATCTGGCAATGAGTGATGCCATTGATGCAGTGCTTGATCAATGGCCAGGAGAGTGGCGCACTACCACAGACTTAGCGGTGAGAGGAGGCAAGTCCAACATGCAGAAGAAGAAGGAGGAGGCCAAGCTTAAGATGACACAGCTGGCTGAAAAGAGAGAAAAGGAGGCAACTGATAAGGCCCAGGTAGAGCACGAGGCCGCACAACAGATAGGGAAGAAAATAAGTGGGATAGAGTGAGGCTCTGACAAAGGTACGAGGTCGCCTTCACCTGAGACAGAGGAGGAGACAGAACAACACAATGAAAACCCTCAGTAGACATCTTCCTGCATCAAGCACCCAAGGGAGCTGGATAAAGGAGGGCCCAAGAAGAAACCAAAGGCGACCAAGACATCACTGGACTCTATCACACTAACAGAGGGCAACTTGCATGATATTAGTGACACAGTGAGGGATGTCACAAAGAGGCCCTGTAACAATTTGAGTAGCAACAGCAGATCATCTTGGGGACTATCCAGACAGGGTTGCAGTAGCTGCAGACCCGCTCATCGCAGGATGCCAGAGTGTCTACCAACCTGGCCATCGACACTTCAGAGGTTTCTGATATGCTGCACGCGAAGGCCTCCAGTGCAATAGTGTTGCCTGATGGAGCACTGACCACAAAGAATGAGGTTGACAGGCCCACTATCAGTGCCCTAAAGGGAGTAGGGTTGAACCTAGCAGTGCTCCTGCATGAAGCGCTATACCTCTTGCAGGATGGAGTGATTATAGAGCTGAGGGCCTGTGAGCACTGCGCCCTCTAGGTGATCAATGAACAGAGGATCAACAACGATCATATGGCACTACAGAGAAATGATACCATTGTCATTGAGACCGAGGTGACCGATTAGAGAAAGCACATTATGCAGGTCATTGAGGAAGCATGCCGAATGGTCCTAGTGTTGGCCATTTTGGAGGAGGAGTCAGTCGAGATACACATCCGCAAGCTGGCCACAAGGGTATGCAACACTCATACTGAGATGGCCCGGGTTCAGTTGGAGTTGAACCTAGAAATTACAGAGTTACAGTTGAAAACCCAGCCTTCAACTCCACCATAAGTCAAGGAACAACGGGCGACCACTGTCACAGAAGTAGTAGCAACGGTGGATAGTGTAGTAGCAGACTGCACGCAATTGTTTGAGTAGTCATTTAAGGTCCTGACCAGCTTGTAGGAGGACTCCAATGTACAACAACAACAGACAGAAGTGTGTGAGCTACAGTAGTGCTATGATGAGGTTAAGGGCATAGCGCGAACCGTTGCACTGACACAGAGACTAGCCAAGCTGCAGGAGGCCAAGCAGCTGAAGGAATAGGTGGATGCAGGGGCTACACAAGGAAGCAATCCTAAAGGAAAGAGTGAAGCCCTAGCTAGATGAGGCTTACACCATGACAATATCTATTGAATTCAATCTTGAAACTCTGCAAGCGACGTAGCAAAATATTCAAGTCGATAGAACAGGAGCAGTGACTGAGCAGACAGTAGAATACGCAAAGCAGGTAGCCGCACAATGCATGGATGAGGTTGTAGTCATACGTGGCGAAGTTGAATGGCTTCACGCAAAGATCTCCATGCCTACCAAGTGACTCGAGGGCAAGTCACAATGTTTTTGTTGGGGGCCTGTTGGGAACGGGATCCCCCAAAGGACAGTTTTGGGGCTAAAAGCCCATGTTTTTGTCAGATTTTGGAATAAACTTGTAAAGACTCCGTATTTTGTGGTCGCAGAGTGTGAAAGTGTCATAAGTCATACAAAGTTTTTTTCCCTTACTTTTTTAAAGTAAAATTCGATTGTAAAAGATCCACCAATGGTCCGCAGACCATGGGATTTTATAAAAAGAGCTAAGCTCTAAGTAGTTTTGGAGACATTAATAGAAATATCATGTAAGAGAGTTGTAGCTCTGAAGTGAGAAGTCTAAGTTTCAGGTTATAGCATAGGTATAGGTTCTACAACTAAGTGCATAGAGGCCTAGGGTGGAAGTCTGTAGTTGAGTGCACAGACCCCTGCAGTTGTGTTCGCAAGGTGGATAGAGTCTGTAATCACTTGGAAGATATCAATAAAGAGAAGTATTCTACAATTTCTGTGTCTTTATTCTGATTGATTCATCTTGTCATTCTATGTGTGAATCCTCTCTATAATGCTAATGTGATGCGAGAATGTGTATAATTAAGTTGGATAACTAAACACAAATAAGAATATTTGTTTACACAGCGCTAACTATAATTGTTTAATAAGACGAGTAAGACACTTAGCCTAGTTTGGGAATCTGTACGGTACGCTGACATAGAAATGCAAAAGTACCTGAGCCACAGTCTAGGGTTGCGTAAAGGTCAATCGTACCTTTTCGTAGATGTATTGAAGGTCGGAATAGGGGGCTCGCCCTAGACTGAAGTGACCTGTGCAAAGACAGGAATAAAAGGAACAAAATGACATCATGACCATCTCAGGGTGTGGAAACTTGGTTCCAGCATCCCCCCATACTACTTCAGGTGAAAGGGCCACTAGTGTAGGGATTTGTTTGGCTCATTAACGTTAAACCTAGGTCAGGCCCCCACAAGCCAACATGTGGTGCCAAGTGGCATGATGTTAATAGTGTAGTTTGGACGAGTTTGATTGGTTTGTTGGTGGCCAACCACATGCTACCACGTGGCCTAGCTAGGGGTCAACACGTGGTAGCCTGAGGGCCACCAAAAATCGGGTTAAGTTCTAAGTAGCAGTGGGTGGGGGTCGAACTTGCGACCTCGAAGTAACACATCCAAGCCTCATACCAACATGCCATACATTAGTTCTTGTTATATATGCTTGTTGGCACATATTTAATGTTGAAGTTTGGCACATTCCGAGGAAAGGGAAATAATTTGGGTGCGTGCCACCCCACGGGACCATGACGAAGTGAAGTGGGGGCCCAACCTACGGGGGAGGTCCGTTGGCCTTAGCCTCGGGCATGTGGCCCCCCATATGTCCAAAATTTTCAGATTTTAGGCCTTATAGGACATTAGTGCGTCCAACACTTTCACCTGGAATTAGGCGAAATTGGTGCTTGGTTGGCGGAATTGGAGGCGAATTTATAGGATGGTGCCGGAATCTGGGGAAATTGTAGTGCGGTTAGTAGAAAGACTTCGGGAAGCCATAACATCTTCAATTTTTTTACCGAATCAGGCTCAGAAAGAGGCTAGAGAGACATTTTGAGCATTCTCGAGCTATTGGAATAGGTTTCAGAGCTATCTGAGCATTGGAAATTGATGTATTCACACTTTTGAGCATAATAGAGAGCGTCAATTGATTGGAAGCTGGACTAAGGAGACATAGCCTAGGCGGGGTGAACTCCTTCATAATGTGTTGTTGTGATACTGTTTGTCTGTTATATGTTATTATTTAGTCATTTTTTTATGTTAATTTATTCATGAAATTTACATAAAAACACTCAAAAATCATGTTAAAACTTGCAATTAACCTCATGAATCCTTCATCACTTTAGCATATTATGAAGAGAAATTTAGCATAGTGAAACTAAATTTCCCATTCAGATCAATTTTTGGTATTAGTGCTCTTGGTTTTCTTTGTGAAATGAGGATTTAACTATTTGCAATTGAATGTGATGCTTACAAGGATGAATCTCAAGAGAGGAGAAGGAGAGATGGTTGAAGGCCCTAAAGTTTGGTCAAGGAGAAGGAGTGCAAGGTTGTCACAATCTGCACCACTAGTTCTACCTCAAGTTGCAGTTGAAGCTTGAGTGAGCATGTCACATGAAGGAGAGCCTACAAATATGAAAGAAGATGAGAAAGTTATTAGGAAGTCTTTCTTTGACATGACAGAGATGGTGAAAATCCTCTATGAAGAGAGGAATACAAGACTACAGGGTGAAAACTCCAATCCTCCAAAAGGATAAGGTTCTTCAGGAGGAGTAGGTAATGTAAATGGAGGTAAACCTCCAACCTTGCCACCATGATATTCATCTTCATCTTCACATGCATCTTCACCCTCTTCCACTAATACAACCCTCACTCATACTCATCAACATACCTCAAAAGGAACTTGTAAAACACCCCTGTTAAAACTTGATGTTAAATTTGAACTGTCCATGTATAATGGTGAAGTGAATGTATAGAAGCTTGAAAATTGGATTCGTCAGTTGGAGGTCTATTGCAGAATTCAAAACCTTTAAGATGATGACACAAATATTCAGCTAGCTTCCTTGAGACTGGAAGGTGCAACACCAGTATGGTGGGAAGCCAAGACAAAAGAAGAGACTAAAAAACATGGTAAGATCTCAATTTCTTGGTCTGATTTCATAGCTGCAATTAAAAGACATTTTTATGATCTAGCATATATGTAGAAAGCCATCATAAATTAGCAGAACTTTAGACAAATTAAAGGTCAAACTGTGAAAGATTACACCAGAGAATTTAGAAGATCTCTAATCTTAGGTGTAGATTTGCAATTACAAGACAAGTTGCTGAAGTATATAGGGGGTTTACACAATTACCTGATGCATACGATCCTTATGTTAATCCCAATAATCTAGATGAGGTCTATGTGAAAGCCACTCATCTTGAGGCAAGAGGGAAGAATACTCCAAAAGAGGGTAGTAAGAAGTCGTTTAAGAGTAAAGGAAAAGGAAAGGGCTTCAAAGGAAAAGTAAAGAAAAATGCATCGATTAAGAAGGAAGGAGATAAAATAACATGCAAGCATTATTCCAAAGAGGGTCATGATCAAGATCATTGTTGGAAGTTTCATCTTGAGATGAAACTAAAGAAATTCAAAAACAAGGGAAAACAAAATACAACTGCAACCACTCAATAGGATTTGGGATCTGATTTAGGTGATGAAACTAAAATTACAGCCATGGGTATAAAAGGAAACGAATCCATTGCTACCACTAGTACTTCAAATTTACACAATGAAACTCCAAATGAAAAGAAGAGGATATAACTTTTTCACATAAGGGTAATCTCAAAACATAGAAAAATTGATACTCTTTTTGATAGTGGCTCTCAAGCCAATCTCATCTCTGAAAACATTGTCAAAATTATAAACTTGGAAACCATTCCACACCATAAGCCATATCCATTAGCATGGGTGTGTGACAATCCAAAATTGCAAGTAACTCGAAAGTGTAGGCTGAAATTCGCCATTACTGCAAATTTCATAGATGAAGTGGAAGTTGATGTTGTGCCATTAGACATATGTGGTATAGTTTTGGGCAGCCTGTATCTCTATGAAAGAAACGTTATATTCCATAGACATGAAAACAAATACCATTTGTTAAAATATGGAGTAGAATACATTGTAAGAGCCCATAGCAAGTCTAAACTAAATCTTTCACTTGTAAATGTGGGGCAGATGAAAAGACTAGTGAATTCTAGAAAGAATTTTGTGCTTCTAATGATCAAGCCCAAGAATGATATTGATAATGAATATTTTCAAGGTTGTGACTCAAGATTGAAATATGAATTGGCTGACGTTGTTAACCAATATGGTGAGATGTTTTAGGAACCAAAAGGACTTCCTCCCAAGAGAGTAATCCAACATGATATAGAGTTGAGCAAGATAGTCCTCTTCCTAACATTGGCATGTATAGAATGTCAGTGATGGAAAGTGCAGAAATTAAAAAGAAATTTCAAGAGTTGTTGGATAAATGGATCATCAGGCCAAGTTATTAGCTATGTGGGTCACCTATTGTTTTGGTGCCAAAGAAGGATGGAACATGGCACATGTGTGTGGACTTCCATGCATTGAACAAGATTATGGTAAAGAACTATTACCCACTACCTAGAATAGATTATTTACTTGATCAATTGAAAGATGCAAAGTACTTTAATAAGTTGGACTTGAGTGGCTACCATCAAATTAGAATTGCCGAAGGAGACATTTAAAAGAAATCATTCAAGACAAAACAAGGTTTGTTTGAATGGCTAGTTATGCCTTTTGGTTTATGTAATGCTCCTACCACCTTCATGCATGTGATGAATGATGTATTGAGGCAATTTCTTAATGAGTTTGTTATAGTTTACTTAGATGACATCTTAATTTTCAGTAAATCTTGTGATGAACATGTCATGCATGTGAGGAAAGTATTAGATGCCTTAAATAAAGAACAATTGTATTTAAAAATCTCAAAGTGTGAGTTTGGAAAAAAAAATTAGTTTACTTGGGTCATATTGTTGGAGGAGGTGAGCTGAAAATAAATCCCTCCAAGTTTGATGTCATTTTGAATTGGCCAAGGCCCAAGATAGTTATTGATGTAAAAAGTTTTTTTGGAGAAGCCCAATATTGGAGGAAATTCATTGCTAAATTTTCTTCTATAGAAACTCCTTTGCATGTATTGACTAGTGTGAAAAAGGTCTTTCAGTGGGGAGGAAATCAACAGAAGGATTTTGATGCATTGAAGGAAAAGATAAGTTCAGCCCCAGTAATTTCACTTCCAGACTTGAGACAGTCATTTGATATCTAGACTGATGCTAGTGAATATGCCTTGGGTGCAATCCTCATGCAACATGGTAAGCCTATATATTTTCATTTGGAAACTTTAAATGGTGTAGTGATTAATTATCCTACATATGACAAGGTATTGTATGCATTAGTGAAAAGTGTGAAAACATGGAAATGCTACTTGATGGGTAAGGAAACAATCATTCACACTGATCATCAACCATTGCAATACTTGTAATCTCAATCTAAGTTGCAGCAATCATGGCACTTTCGATGGATGGGTTTTCTTCAACAATACTACTTGGTGATAAGGTATAAGAAAGGTATCTACAATAAAGTTGTTGATATGCATTCTAGACCTATTACTAGTGCAACTACTTTACTCAAGCATAATTTTGTTTTGCATCAAAGTTATATTGAGAAGTATGCATACGAAAATGACTTTCAGGATGTTTATGCAAGCTTGAGTCAAGGTAACCAAGTAGAGGAATTAGATTATCATTTGCAAGTTAACTTGTTGTACCATCTTTGTAAGCTTTGTATTCCACAGGGAGAAAGAGTCAACATCATAAGAGATGCACATACTTCTCTTATTGTTGGTCATTTTAGTGTAAGTAAGACGGTGGTACATCTACAAAGGTATTTTTATTAGCCTCGTATGCTTGAAAGTGTGTCACGTTTTATTAAAGGATGTTCATTATGTGTAGTCAGTAAGCCTAGAAATAGGAAGTTAGGATTGTACACACCACTTATGATACCTTCATGACTATGGGAGAGTGTTTCCATGGGTTTTGTAGGAGGTCTTCCATTGTCAAAAAGAGGTCATGATTATTTATATGTAGTTGTGGATAGGTTCAACAAAATGTGTATTTTGTTGCTATGTAAAAAGAAAATTACAATTGAACAAACTACTCAGTTATTCTTTTAGAATGTGTGGCTGCATTTTGGATTACCCACATCCATTGTTAGTGATCGAGATTCTCGCTTTGTTCGGGACTTTTGGTCAAGCTTGTGGGGATTCATGGAGACTAAATTGAAAAAGAGTACAACATTTCATCCGCAAACATATGGTCAAACAGAGGTGGTGAAAAGAACAGTGATACATCTTCTTCGTGGGTATTGCAACAAGCATCCTAATTTGTGGGATGATCATTTTCACTACATTCACCATGCTTACAACCAAGCCAAGCACTCTTCAACTAAAAAATTGCCTTTTGAAGCATGTTTGGGATACTTGCCTAAGTCTCCTTTGGATTTCATTTTTGGAAAGGATGTTGCTATTGATGGTCATAGTGACATAGACAAAGCAAGAAGGTTCATTAAACAAATCCAATTGGTACACCAAAGAGTTCAAGAACAGTTGGAAAAGAGCCAAGGCAAGTAAAAGGCAAGGCTCGACGAGCATCTGGTGGATCACGAGTTCCAGGTCGGTGATGAAATTTGGCTTCACATTAGCAAATAGAGGCTCCAAGGAGAAGGTAAAAAGTTGAAACCAATTAGATATGGCCCATTCAGAATTCTGGAAAATATTGGTGACAATGCCTTCAGGTTGGATTTGCCTTCATATATGAAAATTTATGTTGTTGTCAATGTTGAGAACTTAAGGTTGTATGAGCCTCCTTTGATTGAAGATCAAGGAGAAAATTTCAAGATTCATTACATTGAGGATTTTTCCCCTGAATACCTTGATGAACTACAACAAGACACCATTCTTGACTAAAGAACAAGGTCTTCAAAATGAGGGAATGTGGATTACCTTCATGTGGGGGTCAAAGGAACAAATCTTTCCAAAGCTAAATGGATTGAGATTAGAAAGGTGAGGGAATTGTACCCTCACCTACTGAATGACTAAAAGTGATATTTTGGGGTCGAAAAGCTTATAGTGGGGAGGAATGATCAAGTTCTCAAAAATTTGCTCAAAATTCAAAGTTGTCAGATCGGTGTGGAACTTGAATGACTGTGTATTTCTTGTCATCCTAAATCTGGTGCAACTCATTTCGTGCGAAACAAACTCGGTATGCTCCGAGAAACATGTTTTGTTCATTTTCCTAAACAAGTGAATTTAACAAAAATGTAGATAGTCTAGTCAGAAGCCCATATTGCTGATGTGGAACTGACTGGGCATGCCTACGTGGCAGGGTAACTGTGCAAGTGATTTTTGACCTCCGACGAATGGTGTGGGGCCAAGTGGCACGATATTATTGATGCAGTTTGCATGAGTTTCATTGGTTGGTTGGTCGCCAACCACAAGCTTCCATGTGGCCAAGCCAGAGGCCGCCACGTGGCATCCCAAGGGCCACTAAAAGTCAGGTTAAGGTCCAAGCGGTAGCAAGCGGGGGTCGAACCCACGACCTCCAAGCAACAAGTCCAAGCCTCCTACCAACACACAATACATTAGTTCTTATACTATATGGTTGTTGGCACATATTTAATGTTTAAGTTTGGTGCATTCTAGGGAAAGAGCCAGCCATGGAGGCCATCCCTTGGGTGCGTGCCACCCCATGGGACCACGTACGAGTGGAGTGGATGCCCGTCCAATGAGGTCGGGTTGTTAGCCTTAGCCCCAGGCACGTGGCCCCCCACATGTCCAAACTTTTTTGGTTTTAGGCCTTATATGAAATTTAATGCATCTGACAATTTCGCCTGAAATTAGGTGAAATCAACACTCGATTATTGGAATTGGAGGAAAATTTATAGGATGCTGCTAGATTTTGGGGAAATTGAGGTGTGATAGCCATAACTTAGTCATTTTTTTTATCAAATCAGGAGAAAAAAGAGTCTAGACAGGCATTTTTAGGCATTCTAGAGCCATCGGAACAAGTTTTAGAGCAATTTGAGCATTGTAAACTAATGTATCCACACTTAATAGAGAGGGTCAAGCCATTAGAAGATGGACCAAGGAGACGTAGCCCAAGTGGGGCAAACTCCTTCATCATGTGCTGTTGTGATATTGTTTTGGTGATGGTCATGTCTGTTATATGATGCTATTTAATCATTTGTTTATGTTAATTTGTACATGAAATTTACATAAAAACACTCAAAAACTCATGTTAAAACTTGCAATTAACCTCATGAATCCTTAAGCACTTTAACATATTATGAAGAGAAATTTACCACAACAAAACTAATTTTCCCATTCAGATCACGCAGCTACATCACAGTGCCTGTGAGCAGAGGGGCAATTATTGGCATCACCCTTGGGACAAGACTTTTGTTGTTTTAATTATCTATTTTTTTATTATTTTTTGATGAACTATTTATTTTTTAATTTATAATATATTTGTTTTTTTATGTTTTTTTTCCTCGGTCTTTTTTAATTTTATTTATTTTTCCATTTTTTCCCTAATTTTTTGTTATATAAATTTCATTATTTTTCATTAAAAAAATTATTTTGATGTTTTTTTTATTTTTTAATTATATTTTTTAAATATGCATTTTTTAATCTATTTTTCGTCATGATTGTTTTTTATATAAAAAAATTTAATTATTGATTCTTGGAAATAATTTCTCTCTTTCAAATTATATTAATTATCATATTTTTAATCTCATTTTGTTGATATTTTTAATTCTTTTTTGCAATATAATATATATATATATATATAATATATTATATATATATATAATATATATATATAAACAAATTTAAAATAATTGTGTTCGTCATTTTTTTCTTTAAATGGTTTTTTTCGTCATACTGTGTACCTTAATAATGATTTCATGAGAGATGGTTAGAAAATATTACAAATTTAGTGTCTTTTTGAAAAATAGATCAAGTGGTAAAAAATTACTCTAGATATAATTACTTTTCAATTAGGTGTTGAATTTTAATGTTTTTTATACTTATCATATTTAGTTTATAATGCCATCACTAAAAAATATTGAAATTTTAAAGTTTTTAGTATTCATCATATTTAGTTTTAATTATATGATATAAAAAATATTAAATTTTTAAAAATTATTTTGAATCCACATTATTTTATGATTAATAATATTATTGAAAAATTGGTTAGAATTTGAAAGCTTTCCATTTAATTTTTAATACCACAAGCAAAAATGTTTAGAATTTTAATCTTAAACTAAAAAAAGTGATTAAATCTAAATGGTGAAGTGCATTTCTCTTAAAATTGACGTAGTAAGTGAAATAAACTGAAATAATGTGCAAAAATGAGGCACCTCACAAATGATGATTTAGATGACTTTATACTAGTTTTCCTTATATAGTATAAGTAAAGTGATAAACCATAGATCTGTATAAATGTAGCCATAAATAACTTATAAAAATCACGTTCATCCTTTACTTAAACCATAATTAAGTGTAATGCCATTATATGTTTGGCAATGGGAATTACTGTCATTTACCTATACGAATATGTACATAAATCACGTAATTGTTATCTTCAATATTAAACGAAGTATGAACAACTAACATACATTTTGAATATTTTAATGTCAACACACTTGTGGCCATTTGAAATACTCTCAATAAGGGAGTTCCATTGATGTTTTGTTGGGACTGTCTTTGCTGGTGGTCTATCATAGTAATTCCATGTTTTTAGAAGGTGTAAAGGTGTAAGAATGGTAGTTCATTTATTTCATGTTACCAATATTGGGAGTTCCATTGATGTTTTGTTGGGATTTTTTTGTTTGTGGTTTATTATAGTAATTTTATGTTTTCTATAAGTGTAAGAATGGTAATTCATTTATTTTATTTTACTAATATTAAGGAAATGGGTAATCTCAACTTTATTTGGCTTTTTAATTTATTTTTAATTTATATGTTAACTTGTAAAATTAGACTAGTAATTCATCTCAAAAAATTTAAATGGTGACAATGCCTTCTCTTTATTTGAAATTTTGTTCTCATTTTTCAAAGAATTTTATTATAGTTTTATTTTCTTCACCTTGTTTTTCACTTCCATCTTCCTCTTATAATTTTGTGTATTCCTTGCCTTATGTTTCACTTAGTCTTTGGACCTCACATGATGTCGTTTTTCTTAGCATCTAGAGCTTTTTACTAGGTTTCAGAATGGTTGATTGTTTGTTCCATTCGACTCACCTCAAGGAACTTGTAAACCTTATATTTTTTTGATATCCTCACATCATCGGTGTGCATAGATGAATTTGTGAATTTTAGCTTCCATGTTGTCTCAAAAAATGTTATGATCCACCCTAACCCTCCCAATTATTCGAATATATTGCTACTTATGTATCGAGGGAAATTTTAAATACAAAAAGGTCCCATCAAACCACAAAGCATGAATTCAGTAAATATAGTGGTTCCATTAAATATGGTCCATTAATTAGAAGTTGAAGCCTCGTTCATGGAGGCTTATTGGGTGGTTAGAGTTTTCATTAAGTAAAAGTTATAAGGCATGTAGTTAGTTTTGAAGTAAATATTACTATACTTATAGTTCTACTCTTATTGAGGTTTTCCTCTTGAAGAGGAAAGTGAATATTATATCCAATTTGATTATTAATAGAGATTTTCTTATTGTTATTAAATTTCTAAATGTATTTCTATTAATTAGCTTTTCACGACTATATTTTTATCTATATTTAGTTGTTTATGTGCTTTCAATGACCATATCCCATCTATATTTTTTGAATATTTTGTTTCAAATAACAAAGAACACCACAAAAAATTTAAGTGGTGATCAATACTGCTCCTTATTTAAAAATTATGTTGTCTTTTTACCAATGCTCCTTAATGTTTTTTTCCCTCCACCTTATTCTTCCCCTTCATATTCATGTTCCCAATGTACATGGGATTTTCTTTCTGTGTTATTTAATGTTTGATCTTATTTTCTTGTAACTTGTCCTGGAAATCATGTCTTTTTCATAGGTGTAATGACAATGGTTCACTTAGTGTATGCTACTCATACCAAGGAAGTGTGAAACCCTAATTCCTTTTTTTTGTTTCCTTACTTCTTCCTTATGCTCACATGGGATCTCCAATTTGGGTTTGAAAGTTATCTAAAAAAATAAATGGTTACCCATACCTCTCCTCATTTGGTAATTTATTTCTCTTTTTACTAAATTCTTGGATGTGATTTCATTACCTCCACCTTGTTGTTCACCTTCATATTCCTCTTTTCATTCCACATGGCATTTTCCTTTTGTTTCCTTTATTGTTTATTCTTCTTGTCTTGTGGATTGTCTTAGAAATCCCACCTTTCTGGTAGGTGTAAGGATGACCACGTACTTATTCCATTTATCTCATGGAAGTGGAACATCCCAAATTAATTTGGTCTCCTCACTTCTTCCCTGCAGGTGGTTTGGATTACCAATTTGGGTCCACAATTTGTCACAAAACAAAATTAGGTGGTCACTAGTAACTCTTCTTATTTTTCAATTTTATTGTCATTTTACTAGGTGACCCCTTGTGGTTTGGTTTCCTGCACCTTATTCTTCATCTTCATCTTCATATTTCCATTGTGTATGGTGTTTTCCTTTCGTTTTATTTATTGTTTCATCTTCTTGCCTTGAGCCTTGTCTTGGAAACCCCATATTTTTTATAGTTGTAGGGATGGAAGTTCATTTACCAATGAAACTCATCTCAAGGAAGTGGGAAACACAAATTCATTTGGTATCCCCAATTCCTCCTTATCCACAAATGGTATTGCCAATTTGAGCTTGAAATTCATCTCAAAAGAGTGAAGTGTTGACCAAGGCATTTTCTTATATAACAATTTTGTTGTTGTTTTTCCAAGTGTTGCCTTATGATTTTATTGCCTCCAATTGTTCATTCACATTTATGTTCATCTTCTCATTCAACCCAATTATTTTCCTTATGATTCATGTGCTATTTCTTCTCATTACATTGTAGTTTGTCTTGGAAATCCCATCTAAATTTTAGCAAGTGTAATCATGGTTTCTCATTTATCACATGTCTATCATGTAAAGGAAGTGGGAAACCCTAAAGTCATTTGGTCTTCATATCTCTTCCTTGGGAACATGCCTATTTGGAAATTTTGGCTTCTAAGTATCCTCAAAAATTTCAAATGTTGACCAAGTCCTCTACTTATTTGATAACTTTGTTGTCATTTTACCAAGCATGCCTAGTTTTGTTCCTTCCACCTTGCTTCTTTCCTTTGTCTCCCTCTTCTTGTTCCCCATGGAATTTTCCTTGTGTTTCATTGAGTGTTTGTTCTTCATGCATTACATATCACCTTCGAAACCCCATAACTTTTGTAGGTATAAGGATGGTAATTTTTTATTTTATTTTTTATGACATGTCATTCATCTCAAGAAGCGGAAAACCCCAAATATATTTGGTATCCTCACTTCTGATTTACATTTGGGAAAGACTACCAATATGGATACTCTCAATTCAACTAAAAATAATTAGGTGGTGGTAAACAAATCTCCTTATTTGAAAATTTTGGTGCTATTTTAACAAGTGACCCCTCATGGTTTCATTTTTTCCACCTTGTTGTTCACCTCCATATTTCTCTTCTTATTTTGCATGGTGTTTTCTTTTTCTTCCATTTAACATTTCATCTTCCTTCCTAAAGGCTTGTATTGGAAACCCCATCATTTTGATATATGTGAGGGTGGTATCTCATTTATTCCATGCCACTCATCTCAAGAAAGTTGGAAACACCAAATTCATTTCATCTCCTCACTTCTCCTTGTACATAGGGGAGCTTACTAATTTGGGTGTGCGAGTCATCTCAAAAAAATTTTGTGCTAATCAACACCTCTTTTTTTGAGAATTTTGCTTTCTTTTACAAAGATTTCTCTTAATATTTCATTGCCTCGACCTTATTTTTTTAATTAATCTTCCTCTTTTCATTCTACATGATGTTTTCTTCTATTGTTTTTAGTGTTTGGTGTTGCTTCGATGTAGTTTATCATGGAAAAATTATCATTTTGGTAGGAGGAAGGATGATGGCACATTTATTTCATATCAATCATATAAAAAAGGTGGGAAATCTTGAATGTTTTAGTCTCCACACATATCATTGTCCATAAGAAACCTTGTTGATTTGGGCTTGCTAAATATTTCAAAGGAGTTAAGTGGTGACGAACACATTTTCTCATTTTATAATTTTGTTGTCTCATTTTCAAGCATTTCCTTGTGGTTTCATACATCATGAATTAAACTATCATGGTTATGGATTTAAACCATGGCTATTCCATTGGCAATTGATGGTAGACCACCCTACTATGGCTATAAGTGGGTCATATCTTCATATACGATATAATAAATTTAGCAACTCTTCTCTTTACGTAAGATTTGCATTAAATCTAATTTGAGAAGGGTACCCTTACAAAAATTTGGATATATGGTAATGGTTGAATTGGGCATAATTATTACAATGTGAATATATTTTGTTTCCTACATAATTACTTTTCATCATGGGTAAGCACTAAAATTGAAGAAACATTGGTTTGGGAGGAATATTTTTATATCTTTTGTTTTGAAAATATCAAAAATATTTATGATAATGTTGTATTTCTATATGTTACAAAAAAAGAAACGGATAAACTATTTCTACTTGAGGTCAACAAATCACCCCATACTCAACTTTATGTGTTGAGTTAAATATGGTTTTAATGTGATTTTTTTCATGTTTTATAATTTTTCATGGTTTTGTAGTAATCTAGAATATTAGAAGCATTTTTACAGGCACCATTAACCTCCTTTCATTCACCATGACCACCTATCTCCATTCATCCCACACCTTCTCCATAAATCCCACATTATAGGGTGGGTCTCTTTTGTAGTCACCCAACCTCATCCCTTTATATTTTGCTTTCTTCCTTTATTATATTTAATTGCCGCTCACTTGCACCTCCATTTTAAATTCACCTTATAGTATCGCTACATTTATTTGTACTACACACATTTTCTACAAACCAAGTGTTGCAACTGCCATTACATCTAAAATTGTTACATCTATTGTTATTGCATCTATGATTATTGCATCTACTTCTATCGAATCCCCAATTGTTGCCTCATAGTATATTTTCGAGGTTACACCTGAAGTTCCACCATTGTTTATGATATTCACAATGACATCATTAGTTATGAAATTCTTATCTAGCATATACAGAATTGGATTTTGGTAGTTTCGATTTTTCATTAGTTGATTCTTGTAATTGTTTCAAGGAGGCATTGTGGAGAGGATTGGGTTAGAAACGAGGGGAACATCATCAAGACCAGTGGTGTCTTCTTTTTTGTTTTTCATTATAATAAATTCTATTTACATTTTGTAATTACTTTAATTCTTAAAATTTTTGAAAATAAAATATATGAATATTTTTTCCTTTCTACTTTCTAGAAACGTTTGTAGCTTCTTGATATAAGAAGACTTAGGTTTTCTCGAGCCCCGAGAAGAGTAAGGCCATATTTGGAGATATGCCTAGTAGTGTTGAGAGTGGTGATGTTCCACCAGGGACCCATTATGTACCTTAGGCATGATGTATCATTACATCATGCCTATAAGAATATGGTATCATTATGTTTCTTGGGCATGATGTGTTATGTAGTAAAATATGTCCAATTGGGTGAATTTTGAATATTGGTACACAATTTTAGACATGTGCAATGAATTACCTATTGTTCTTGATTTTTTAATAATAATGTGTTGTTATATAAGTTTTTTTTTATTTGTTTGATGTCTATGATGAATGATATTGAAATCCAAATTTGACAAAATTTGCAAAGGGAAACACAAAAATTCAACCCATCAAAATAATCAAAATTCTATTTTTCTTTTTAATCAAACAAGAAATCAGGATAATGCAAGATAATTTTATCTAATGGAGTATGGTTATTAAATTTGACAAAGATATTGGTAAATGGTGTCATAAGCCTTCACTGTCAACTATAAACCTAAAGTTGTGGTGACTAATGGTCACAACTTCTAGTGGTATTTATGTGGTTATGGATGGCTTGGGGTGGGCATGTTTGGTAAATAGGGAAGGAATTTAAAATTTTAGATAGTGAGAGAGAGAAATCTAAATGGAAAAGAGCCACTTGTGTAATGTATCATTCTCATAGATATAAGTTTGGTTGTAGATAAGAGAAAGCTATCAAATACTTAATCTAAATTCATCTTAACCTTGGATCTATCAAGCTCTAAGATAGAATACCGTAAATCTTAACATAGGCTTGAATTCATAAAATACTAGAATAATTCAACCCTTCATACAATTATCTTATTATCTAAATAAACATACAAGTTAAATACCTACTATGTATAAAATAATTATTAATAGCGATCATTTCTCACACTTATTATCAAAACGTAATCCTAAAAACTTAGAAAATAATTGATCAAATAATCGGAATCTCCGATTAATGAGACACTTAAACTCAATAAATCAAACAAACCTACCGAACTAATAATTAAAATATAATTATCAAAATTCTATTCCAAAATAAACAGACTTGTGAACCTAATCACAAATTTGCGTTATATAATTTTAAAAAGCCCTGATCGCAAAATTTAAGATTGAACCTGCGGTAAGGATATATGCTCACTAAATAAGGATATGGCAAAACAACCTCATAGATAAATCCTCTACAAAGGTTAAATTATAAATTCTAAATTATAATTAAATGTTTGTATCTAAAGTATAATTTCTATACCATTATAATTAATTATAAATTATAAATTCTATACCATTATAATTAAATGGTAAATTATAAATTCTATACCATTATAATTAAATATTTGTATCTAAATTATAATTTCTATACCCATTGTACATATTTTTATCTAAGCTGATAGTGGTCACTAATTCCCACTTTATTTTCTAGGAAGAGTATCCTATATTGATTAGAGGTTTATTTTATAATTTTGTAGGAGAGATTTGTAAGTCTTTTAGTTTGTCTTTTTCTAGAGTTGACATATGCCTTTTTAAAATAAAAATAAATTATATTTTAAATAGAAGAAACAATATTAATTATAAAAAAATAATATACTGTAAAGTGATTATAAGTAAAAAAAGATATTTAATCTTTACACTTTTCAAAAATATTTCAATAAGAGATTTAAATCAAATATTTGAAGATCTTCGTTAAGTAATTTATGTTGATATCAACTTCATATTTTTTAAATAATATATTTTATTGTTTTCTATAAAATAATATTTAATGTGAGTTACCAATAAACTATATTAATACAAATTAGCCATTTTAATTTGTGCTCATAAAATATATGTATATATTATGTAAAATATTTTAATGTCATTTATGTTATATTACATATCATTTTAAATTTTCTATGTATATATCACAATTTTACTTATTTTGTTTTTTATTTATGGTTAAAATATTAATTTGACCCTATATATAGCATTCAAAAATACAATTTAAACAATAAAATATTACACATTATATTTTGTATTCTAAAGAAATTTGCATATGAAAAAATTTGATTCCTCTCGATTCATGTTAAATCCATATATAAAATAAATCTATACCAATTTTTAAATCAAATTATGACCATTAACTGATTTTGGATATCTGCCTTGCCTTTTTATATATTCTTTTAGATATCTTGTCTTGCCTTTTTATATATTCTTTTAGATATCATATCTTGCCTTTATCTATTCTATTAGATTTCTCAATTGTTTTTTATTTTTATTACCTATCGTTTGAATAGTGAGAATACTTAGGTCAATTGAAGGTGGTCCTTAGGAGGCCATGGCCGAGTTTGCCTTTGCATGTATCATTCTGCTTCTAATAATTCATTATGCTAAAAATTTGTTATTCCAAACGCATGTGTACATGTCGCTGACCTAGCCATTTATTGGGCACATCCATATGCTGGACAAGAATCGACCTCTTCATCAAACGCTTTACCATCTCGCTCGGTGCTATGGCCACATCATTCTCCTCCAACTCGGCTCTTGTAAGGTCTTGGTAGTGACGTCCTCGGAGTTAGCTAGGGAATGTTTCACTACCCACGACGAGAACTTCGCCTCTAGGCCACGTTTCTTCGGAACTGAGTATTTGGGCTACGATTGCACGCTGCTGGGTCTCAATCCATATGACCGACGGTGTAGAAACCTTTGTAGGATCTACACATCGCACCTTTTATCCACTTCGAGGGTGGAGTCATCTCGAAGCATAATGCTTGATTTTTGGTACCTCTCAAATATCTGAGAATCCATTTCACTGCCATCCAATGTTCTTTTCCTAGATTTTTCATGTACTTGCTTACAACTTCCACTGCATGTGCAATATCAGGCCTTGTGCAGACCATTGCATACATTAAACTTACAACTGCTGATCCATATGGAACTTTAGACATATAATCCATGTTTTCTTCGGTCTTTGGGCACATCCACTTACCAAGTTTGAAATGGCTAGCAAAAGGTGTACTAAAGGGTTTTGCATTGTGCATGTTAAATATTTTCAACACCCTTTGTATCTACTCATTCTGAAACAATGTTAATTTGCGATTTTTCCTGTTTCTAGTTATTCTCATATCAAGGATTTGTTTTGTAGCTCCCAAATCCTTCATTGCAAATGAATTTGCCAATTTTCTTTTGAGCACATTTATTTCCTCCATCTTCTTCCTTCACCCTGTAAATCCATTTATTCTGCAATGTAGTTTTACCTATAGGCAACCTGACTAAGTCCCAAGTCTAGTTATGCATTAAGGAGTCCATCTCTTCTTTGATGGCTAGCTCCCACTTTTTCTTGCTTTCAACCTGTATTGCTTCTTCATAACATTTGGGTTCACCAGAATCAGTCAACAATAAATAATATAATGAAGGAGAGTATCGTTCAGGGGTATACTTACCCTGGTAGATCTTCTAACACCACTTTCAAGTGTTTGGGGTGCCTGTTGCTGTTGTGGTGGTTTTTGTTGTTGTCTGTTGATTATTATTATTTTCAAGCACCTTTACTTTTTTAGTGATCCCATCAAGAGCTGTGTATTCCTTGTTTTCTTTTTCTTGTTTCTTTTCCTACAACTGATTCTTATACAAGACCTTTTCATTGAATATTACATCTCTGCTCCTAATAATTTTGTGATTTCATAATCATATAAGCGATAACCAAAATCATTAACACCATATCCAATAAAGGTACATTTCTTTGACTTTGCTTCAAGCTTTGTTCTATTTTCTTTATCAATATGGACAAAGGCTTCACAACCAAAAGGCTTTAAAATAGAGTACTTTACCTTTTTACCCGTCCATGCTTCCTCTGGAACACCACCATCCAAGGAACTTGAAGGCCCTCTGTTTATTAGATAAACAACAGTATCTACAGCATCTGCCCAAAACTGTAAAGGCAATCCTGCATGCAATCTCATGCACCTTGCACGCTCCATGATTGTCCTGTTCATCCTTTCTGACACACCATTTTCTTGTAGTGTTTTTGGAATTGTCTTCTCTCTGCGAATTCCATGTTCTGAACAATACCTATCAAACTCTTTGCTGCAATATTCACCTCCATTGTCTGATCTGAGACACTTCAATTTCTTTCCTGTCTCGATCTCAACCAAAGCTTTCCATTTCTTGAAAGTATCAAATACATCAAATTTATTCTGAATACAATAAATCCAAGTTTTTCTAGTTCATCATCAATAAAAGTAACATAATAATAAGAGCCACCGAGAGATGATACCTGAGTAAGTCCCCATACATCTATATGCACAAGCTCTAATTTTTCGCTCTTCTTTTCTTTCTGAACTCTGAGAAATCTGACTCTCTTTTGTTTTCCATAAATACAATTCTCACAAAAGTCCAAATCAACATTCTTCAAACCCGGCTACAAATTCCTTGAGTGAAGAATCTTCATCCCCTTCTCACTCGTGTCCAAGCCTATGATGCCATAATGCTACATCTGCTCCTTTGGAATTTAAAGCATTAACAGAGTTAGAAATACCATGTACCAACCTTTTCGCCTTTTGCTATTACCAGGGCTCCTTTGGTGACCTTCCAAGCTTTATCTGTGAAAGTTGTCACACAACCTTCACCGCCTAACTACCCTGTTGAAATTGGATTTTTCTTCAGATCTGGAACATGTGTTACCTCCTTTAATAGCCATTGATTTCTATTCTACTGTTTTACAAGAACCTTACCCATTCCAACAATTTTACAGGGTTTATCATCACCCAAATGGAATTGTCCAAAATATCCTTGAATATGGTCATGAAAATATTTCTTATGAGGTGTGCCATGGAATGAGGCCCCTAAATCTGCCACCAAGAAATTAGTAATAGTTTCGAAAGAAAGAATCAAAGCATCTTGTAACATCACACGTGTCACATTTTCTTCATGATTGTTTTATTGTTGTGCATCTCCCTCTTTCCCCTTCTGAGATCTACAGTCTTTCTTTAGATGTCCTTTCTTTCTGCATTTCCAGCACACTATCCGCAATTTGGACTTGGATCTGCCTTTCCTTGATTTACTGTGATATCCTGAGCTCTTTCCTCTTTCCATTTTTCTTCCCCTAGACTCTGCACTCAAAGCATCACCTGATGTCTCACTGGAGCTTTACGGTCACATTTCCTCACTAAGGATAGCACCGACAACATCGTCAAACTTTAAAGTACTAGATCCAGAAACAAAGTTGCTAATGGCCATTACTAAACCATTCCAACTTTCTGGCAATGAGCACAAGAATAACAGAGCTCTAACTTCATCATCAAAGTTTACCCCTACAGAACTTAATTGACTTGTAACTGTATTAAAATCGTTTAAATGGTCTGCAACAGATCCACCTTCTGACATCTTCATATTAAATAATCGTTTCATAAGAAATACCTTGTTTGAGGCCAAGGTTTTTTCATATAGTTTCGCCAACGCCTAAATCAAACCCTCTATCATTGTTTCCTTCGAAATGTTGAAGGCGACCGACGCTGCGAGGCATAATCGTACTGTTCCAAGTGCCTTTCTATTGAGAATGTTCCATTCTTCATCTGTCATAGCCGTCAGATTCTTTGTTTTTCCACTCAATGGTAGGTATATATCTTTCTAATACAGATAATCTTCCATTTGCATCTTCCACAGCGGGAAGTTTTGGCTGTTAAATTTCTCAACCCTAGACTTACCATTTTATGCCAATGCTCCCACTCAAATGAGAAACCCTTCTTTCCTGCGAGTTTATCAGCCAAATAGACCTAAATATGAAGCAAAAGAACGAGCTCTCATTAATGCAGAGAGGATTCTATGGAAGAAAGACAAAAAAAAGACTGCACAAGCATTGTAGCTTATCTAGGAGGGAGTCACGGAAAACATGGGTGACCTTGGCAACAAGCTATAAACATATGGCCAAAGTTAATATTGCTAAGTTGCAAAATACTAAGAGAGATTTTGAAGGTTTGCAGATGAAGGAGACATAGGACATCAATTCTTTCATGAATCAGGTCATGACTTTCGTAAATCAGTTAAAAATATATGGTGATGAAAATAAAGGTCAAACTATGGTGGAAAAGGTCCTTAGATCTTTTTCTACAAAATTTGATGTTGTGGTAGTAGCGATAGAGGAAGCCAAGGATTTGACATCATTAAAATTTGATGAGTTGATGGGACCACTTCTATCACATGAGCCAAGGATAGAAAAAAAAGGATTTCACTTTAGAAACCGCTTTCAAAAGTCAGGTTTCTATTTTAAGAGACATATCTCAATGCAGAAGTAGATCAAGAGACAACGGATGATGCAAAAGACAGGGGGGTCAGAGAGATGACTGAGAAGGGAACAAACATGACATTAGACGCAACAATAGAAGATTCAACAATAATAAAAGAGTTAACAAATCAAAAGTGAGATGTTATTATTGCAATAAATTTGGTTACTATGACTGTGATTGTAGGAAGAGGTTCGCTGATCAAGGGAACCAGAGAGATAATGTCACTATAGATAGTACTAACTCCATGTTCCTAGCTTGCCATACCATGCAAGAACCTTCTGATAATGTGTGGCTATTAGATAGTGGTTGGAGTAACCACATGACACACAACAAGAATTTAGTTAATTTGGATCAATCTGTGAAGATAGACATAAATTTGGGGACTGACAAAATTGTGGATGTATATGGAAAAGGGGTGGTCGACATTCTGACCAAGCAGGGGGGAGCCAGAGGTAATCTTATAGATATATTATGTTCTTGGTCTCAAACATAATTTGATAAATGTTGGTAAATTGACAGAGAAGTCATACAGAGTTATCTTTCAAGGACAGGAATGTGTTATATATGACACGCACCCAAGCAACCAACTAATAGAAAAGGAGTAGATGAATAGGAACAAACTCTTTCCTCTAGTTATGAATTACAGTGTTCAAGTCAGTTCTTTTACTATTGCATGTTCTAATGATTATTGGTTATGACACTTTTGGTTTGGAGACTTGCACTTTTTTGGTCTAATATTGTTGCAGTAGAAACATATGGTTAGAAGAGTACCTCTCATCAAAGAACGTTCTAGCACTTATGAGTGTTGCATCCTAGGAAAGCAACACCATGAAATTTTTCCAAAGGGAGTTGCGTTCAAGGCAAAGCAACCTCTTGATCTAGTCCATATAGACTTGTGTGGGCCAATGAGGACACAATTAATTCGTGGAAGTTGTTACTTCCTGACTTTCATTGATGACTATAGAAGAAAGGCTTGGGTTTACTTATTGAAGTAGAAGTCTCAAACTTTTGCAAAGGTCAAGGAATTCAAATCCTTAGCAGAGAACCAAAGTGATCGACATATCAAGGTACTGAGGTGAGATCATGATGGAGAATACCATTCAAAGGCATTCCATGATTACTGCAAACAACATGAAATCAGAATACAGTTTACAACCAGGTACACACCGTAGAAGAATGGTGTAGAATAGAGAAAGAACATGACAATTATGAACATGGCAAGAAGCATGTTGAAAGGAAGAAACTTGTCTAATATGTATTGGGCAGAAGCAGTTGCATGCATTGTTTATGTGATAAACATATCTATTACAAAGAGTGTGATGAACAGAGTACCAGAAGAAGCATGGTTAGGTATGTCTTGTGGCATATCTCATCCCAGAGTATTTGGATGTGTAGCCTATGCACATGTGCCTAAAGAGCTAAGAGCAAAATTGGATGATAAAGTGAAAAAATCATATTTTCTACTTATAATGAGCAGTCAAAAGCTTACAATTTTTATAACCCTATTACTAAGAAGACCATAATTAGTAGAGATGATGTGTTCAAATAACAAGGATCATGGAATGGTAGTATAGACAAAGCAATTGATGCACAAGTGCTACTGATGGAAGCAGATGATGTAGGAGAAAAGGAGCAACAAGTATCACAGGTGAAGACAACAAACATAGACACACCAACAAAGACTCCAAGATTTTTTTAGCAACATGGATCTTCAAGCAGATCAATAGATAATAATTCTGCAAACAACCAATTAGGTGATGAATCAAGCAATGGCAAAATAAAGATGATAAATGTGAAAGGTATTTATGATGATTTGGATGTTAGTTCAAATTTTGCATTGTTGTCATTCCAAACTTCTTTGTTTGAAGAAGAAATCATAAATGAAAAATGGGTGCAAGCCATGGATGAAGAAATTGAAGCTATTGAAAAGAATGATACATGGGATTTGGTTGATTTACCAAAGGATAAAAATATCAATGCTGTAAAATGGGTGTACAAGACAAAGATGAATGAGAAAGGTGAAATTGATAGATTTAAAGCAAGTCTTGTAGAAAACGGATTCTCGCAGCAACCGAGAATAGATTTTGGAGAAACATTTAGTCTAGTAGCCAGATTGGATATTGTAAGAAGATTTCTAGCCAAAACGACTCAGAACAAGTGGAATTTATATAAGATGGATGTGAAATCAACCTTCTTGAATGGAATTTTAGAAGAAGAAATTTATGTGTAGCAGCCTCTAGGATATGAAGTTGAAGGTAAAGAAGATAAAGTTTACATGTTGAAGAAAGCGCTATATGGAATCAAGCAAGTTCCTAGAGGTTGGTATAGGAGAATTATTAGCTATGTTTTCACCTTCTCCAAAACGTGTTTTAGATGTAAAAAAGAGTGCAAAGGAGAAAATATATTTTTAGCCATCTTCCAAGTCATAGAAGCACACAAAGCCCAAATTGAACCCCTCCAAAGGAAAGTTCTCTAAACAAGCTTTCCAACGATATGTGGAAGTCCTAGAGTGGACTTCTAGATCAAAAGTTAGAGCAAGTTGAAGTTCTACCTTTCAAAACCAAAAGACAAAGGGAAAACTTGAAAAATTCTAAGTTTGAGTTTGTGTCCATCCGCCACGTGTCCAATCGGAAATCGGCGACTAGAAGTGGAGGCACATGATACATTGGATATCGGAGGTCCCAGGAAGTGATGAGGAAAATCAACGATCACCAATCACAATAGTGCTCGGCATGTCGCAAATCAACAATCGACAATCCTTGAGGGACCACTATAAAGAAATTGCAGAAGAAAGTGTCGATAGTGTAAACTATTGGGAGAATGCCTTAAAGCATTTACAAAGGTATTCAACTTCAAAACTAGAAGTGGGCAGGACCTTTCTGTCTCCTCCAGAGGGTCAGATGATTAAATACCATTGGTCTTAATAAAGCCACATGACGTCTTACGTCATCGTGATGTGGTAGTATGGTGGACACGTGGCATGTACATTCTATGTTTAAGGGGTCGTAAGAGGCCAAAACATGGTGACATGTGTCACCACTCACAAGGTGACTTGTGATAGAGGATGACATCAGGTTGCAAATCGGCAATCACAATATCAAAGTTCCTGGCATATCGGCTATCCATGATCACACACCATAGCATATCGGTGATCGTAAATCAGATACCCTGCATACCAGAGGTCCCGCAAATCATAGGTCCCACAATATCGAAGGTCCTACAATATCAGAGATCATGCAATATCAACAATTGCAAATAGTGTGATGTCGACATTTCATAAAGGAGCATAACAGGGTTTCTTTCGATATGCATATTGGGGAAATACCCGATACCATGGGCCCAAAGAAATGCGAACAGGTGGCATAAGGAGTGCAACATATTGTGTCTTTAAACCAATGGTTGGGCAGAATTTTGATAAATTTTTTTATAAAGTAGAAAAAAATTATCAAATGTTTTTTATGTGTTCAAGCTTTAGCGCAAGCCCTCCCTCATTCCCTCTACATGTGGATCGGGCAACGTCACACATTGCAATTGCAAGTTTTGGGATGGTGCAACCGAATGCAAGTTTGTGAAATCCTCGATCTCTAAATTCTGATATTCCAAAGTGGGCCTAGATGCATAAGTGTGTGGTCCTATGTGTTACAAATGGGGACCGCTATTGATGTAATGATTCAGAGAATCGATCCCCGTCCTAGATAAAGGGTTTTAAGCCCCACTATCAATCAACCAATTTTCCAGAGTGTCCGAAGGAGATGCAGTAGAAAGGGGAAACATAAGATAAATTATTTTTGCTTGTTTTCAACAATATTAGATTCATCATACCTAATGTTTCTTGATCTCTTGGGAGGACCGCCATTTCCTTGATGAGAAGAGGGAGCATTCACTTTTCCTTGGTTGTTGAATCCGAAATTCCTTTGATTGTTGTTGCCCCTAAAATTATTGTTGTTGTGGTTGCCATCATCATGAGGTGTATCCCTTCTAGTAGGACGCTCCCTAACATAGTGACCAAACTTGTTGCAAATGAAGCATCTTCCCTTCCTTCCATTTTTGAAACCCGACCTTCATTAACATTGCTTCTTTGAACCTACGTTGTTCTTATTTTTAGCATGAGCGGAGAATGCAGTAGGATCATTCCTATTTGAAGCTATATCTAGTTCCATCATCCTTATTTATTCTTGAGAGAATCCAGTCATCAATTCTTCAAAACCTAGAATCCTGTCGTTGCTAATAATAGTAGTGTTGAACATGTGCCATTCATGAGGGAGTCCTCCAAGGGAAATGAAGGTAAGCTCCCTATCAGCAATAACTTCTCCAATTGAAAGAATGCCATTTTTATCTTTGTAATCATCATGAAGTAGGATTGAATATCTTCATTTCTTCCTTTTTTATATCCTTCGTCTTATTCTTGAGGAAAAGAATTTGATTTGCATTGCTAGATTTGAACATGCCAACCAACCTGTCATATATCTCCTTTGAAGTGTTAAAATCAGAAATGTAAGCAAATAAATGCTTATAAATAGAATCCATGATGATCTTCTTGGATTTGACTTCACCCTTCTTGTACTTGGTCTTAGCAATAGCTGGTGCATTAGAAGGAAGTTCTGAAATCTTTCCCTGCACATATTCCATCACATCTTTCTCTTCTAATGTCAAATCAAGAGACATCTTCCATGCATGATAATCATACTTATCATGAAGCTTATCATTAGACTTGAAGTAGGATGTGGAACCATTGAATCTTGTCTTTGATCAGTGATTTCTCCTCTTGGTGATTGCTCTTCTCACTCTTGCTTGGGCTTTGTCTTCAACTCAACTCTAATACCATGTTAATTTTAGGATAACAATGGTATTTCTATGCCTAGAGAAATTTTACTTCAATTTATTTACTAGCCCAATATCAATATCTAGTTTAGCAATCACATCAACATGATAGTAAAATGCAGATAGAACATAAACAATAACAATATAAGACTAGCCAAGATAGAGCACAAAAGATATGGCACTTGTCAAGGACAAACCCTAATGTGGGGAAACACTTAATCAATTCTTCTTATAATTTTTCAGAGATCAGCATAGAGAGAGTATAATGTATAATATTCACTTGTCTAATTACGGCGAAAATATGATCAGTCAAACAAAGAAACATAAAGCCCTAACCAAAAATTCAACACTGGTCAGGAGTACAAAATTCTTCCTTTATTCAGCTTGGTCAAACCTAGTCAACTTTTCCCTCCAACAACAAGTCTAATAAGCCCAAAAACAGTCCAAAAAAGTCCAGTCAAATGTGGTCAACAAAGGCCAACGCTACAACCATCCCTAGTACAGTGAATGTTGGTCAAACAAGAGTCAAGGATGCCTCAAATTTTGTGCCCAAAAATGTGGCCTGCTCAAAAAGAAATCCTCCACCCAAAACTGCACTATAACACGTCAACACTTGGTCAACGCAAGTCAAAACAACCTCTACAAATTTGGTCAACTCTAGCCAATGGACGAAACAAAAAACCCTTCCTTTTCTTCACACATGTGGAGAGCAACCTCTAAATTTTGTACCCAAACAATGAAGGAGAGAGAATATGTGAGTGAGTGAAGTGTCCAAAATGAGGAGGCATCATGCATTTATATGGAAACGTTGACGATGAATAGACGTGACTGTTGGGCTTCTAATCCTACATGAGTTTGCTGGATGACCTTGACAATTTGTCCATAATCAAAGTAAATTCATAATGGGATGATCTTTAGATTATTCCTACACCTCTTTGAGAGAGGAATCCAAGAAAAATATGACTTGCCTCATATGATTTGTCCAATGTGAAGTTTGGCCCTAGTTTCCAAAATGAACAATTTCCTTACCTTCTTCCAGATTGCGAAACTAACTCAGATTGATTTCCTTCTGCAAAACTTGCATTAAGAAACTTTTCAACAAAAGCACAAATATTGTACACATCCTCAAAATTGATTAAAAATCCAAGAGATGTAGTTACAACTCCCACTCAAATTATCATAGTTTTGCCTTCATAGTGGCCATTGGCCATGGGCTCACATAAAGAAGTATTATTTGAATCCAAAGCTTCTTGGAGTTTACATAATTTTCTGTCCAATAATGATGACTAAGAAAACCCAAGCCAAGGGAGATCCTATTTCATTCTACAAGTTTCTGTACCACTTATGGATTGATTAGAGGTCCACTATGGTCATACAGATTGAAATCTATTACTGCACCTCCATTATACCTGACCTTCAACCCATATATGCGCACAAGGTCAAATTACACACCCTCCATCTAACTTTTTATTTGTTAACAATGGAAGGAATGATAATTTGAATCAAGGGTTATGCCATTATTTTGATGGTTCAGATTTTACAAAAGGGATCATGGAGGGTTGTTCTCATCCTCCTTGTAAGTATAGGTTTGACAAAATTAATTGGGAAAATGCATGCCCAGAAGATACAAATGCAGGTACATGATGAATTGTGATCTAAAACCATTATATTTCTTTGTACAATAGTAGCTAAATCATGTGCCCTTAATAGTGCATATTATAATGTAGAACACTGACACGTTTTCGTTTCTCATGCATTCTTAAAGTTTCTACAAAATTGTGTGTATCTGGGTGGAAAAATATCATAATTTTGTTGGAGGCACCCTTTTCTTGTTTCTTTGTATTTATCAGAAACTTCACATGTATTAGAGCTCACCAGATTAGAGATGGCCTTTTTACCACCATTCAAACATTAACAAAATCTTTAAAGATTATATGGTAAAACCAAAGGTGGGGAGAGACCCTATCGTAGATTGGAAACCGTTGAATAGAGGAGTGTTGGAATATGTAATCTTATTTTAAGCATTGAACTCTTCCTTTTAATAAAAGAAATACATATATTTATTCTCTCTGCTACCATTAGAATTTCCTTGATCCTTTTAAATACAGGTACAACATTAAATTCACAGCATGAAATTTATTGACATGGAATAAGGGTAAACCATAAATGAGAAAAGGGGTTGAAGGAAAAACCATTTCTCAACCTTTAGGTAGAGGGCGTAAAATGCAAGACCATAGAAATAAAAATATTAATTTTAAATAACTTAAATTACGCAATATTTAAGGGAGTTTAAAAAACTTTCTGACATCCACATGAATATTTTAGCATTGAGAGGGCTCAATGCAATATTGATCGTAAGATTGTAACTATTTAATTCTCCACTACTAGATTTGTCTCACATTCATGAAAAATTCTCATAATCTTAGGTTATGTAAAGAGCGATTGTGGTAAGTTTCTAACCTTGTACATATATGATTTTCTCACACGTTATGCCTTTCCTCCCATTATAGAAGACAAAAACATTTAGTTTGTTATTATCTTATTTTTGATGTTTAAAAAAGAGTGTACAACAATAAATCAACAAGGATTTGAAAAATAAGTCAGGAAAAGAATGGGAAAAGATGCCAAAATTTTGCAAAAACTAAGAAATGTTGTTCGTTTCAATCCCAGTTCTAATAACACTAGTTATTATCGGGGATTACTTTTTGTTTTTTAGGGTAAAAATCCTTTGACATGTTATAACTTCATGTATATGCTAAAAATATCTCTATCTGAGAGAAAACTAGATTTTCCCCTCTCAATAAGAATGGAGGATGAGGTCTTCACCATCACACCATGGATTCTTTTGTTTGATGTGTCTAATGAAACACTGTTTGGAGAAAGAAAGTTGATTGGAAAACTAACTTGACTTGAGGCTAATTGGAGATCCGGTTGTCATAGCCTTGAATAGTCATAGAGAAGTTGAAGGCCATGACCTTACTCTAGTAAATTTTCTTATTATAGAGTCTAGAATTCAATCTTAATGAGAAGTGTTAATAGATATAGTTTTCTTGATTCACTTTGTTGCATTAAACAACAATTTTCCAATGTTGTGTTTGGTGTCCTAGTATCTAATTCATTAATGATGCCAAGTTTTGGCATGAACCAACAAATTTATGATAATATTTGGTCAATAATATTTTATGCATTCACAAGATTAGATATTCACAATTCACTTTATTGAACGTTTATGCCAACCAGCATTACAAATAGGGAGGTAACTTACTAACAATTAAAAATAAGCAAGAATCTTTTGTATATTATTTTCAATTTAGATGATCATTTTTTTCCTCATGGTAGACACAATGTTAAATAGATAGTAAACATTTTGGGTTGGTATATGTAGATGCATCAATCTTCTAAGAGTGATCTTGATGGGAACCCTTCTAGGCTTGTCTGGGGGACTAATATCAGTGTTGAAGATGTTAATAAAGTAGTTCAACATTTTCTTAGGAATTATAGAGATGATCCTTCATATCTTGAGAGAAAATACATGCAGATTTTAAAGCAGGTCATAATCTTTTGTGATTTTATTTTTAATTGTTCTCCACTTATTAACATGTTCTACCTACTATATATTCTTTGGGTGGATGTCTTATATTTTGTGTTGACTACATTTAGTTGACAACCCCTACAGATAATGGAAGTAGAAGGCGGTTATTTGAACATTGATGCAATGAACATATTGGATTATGATGAAGACCTTTATGGGAAGATGGTTATATACCCCCCTGAAGCTCCTTTTATTTTTGATATAATTTTGATGGATTTTGGTGTTTTCCTTAAACCTTTATGGGAGAAGCACATATAGGTGGGCAAACAGCAATCCTATCAAATTTCATGTGCCAAGTCTATATCTCGTTTTTAGCTTATGGTGTCATTTGCATGGTGGTTCCAAATTGACCGTCCCATAAAATTATTTAAAATATTTATTTTTATTTACATGACTGCTTTTTTATTTAGGAAATGAATATTCAATCTCAAAGATACAGTTAACATGCGAGATTTGAATCTCTCAAATAGGATTTGGTGACTAGTGCATTTTTTCTATGCTATCTAATCTCTTTAGCCATTTTGTTCAATGCCCCTTTTTGGTAGAAAATACGCCTGGGTTGTGTTTGCCTTAAAATCTAGATATTGAGAAAATTATTTCAGTGAAACGGGTGATTATACATTGTAGCTCAATAATTTTAGAAATTAAAGATGATTTTTCCAGATACCTTTTTTGTGGCTATGCTCCACCACCACTGCCCATTGATAGAGGTATTCATATGCTTGAGTGCAACTATAATTTTGTTTTATAGTTATAGCTTTTGACTGTAGCTTATGTTTCTTCATTATTTTGTAGTTGCTTGCATAGAATGGAATTTACACTAAAGGGAAAATAAAATTTTATAGTGATGCATCAATGTTCATGATTTATTCATGCCATTGGAAATAGTCCTCAACCTTTCTTAGTGAATACTACTCATTGCCTATGAACATGGTTGTGTAATGTATAAAGAATTTTTCAGAAGAAATCACATTGAAGATTTTGGTTGACGCATTTCGAACCAGCGAGTGTGGTTCATCATCAAGACACGATGAAGAAACATATCTAGGACAAAGGTTAAATAGGGAGATAGGTCAACCTAACAGCTAAAAGATAACAATGATATTTGACCGGGTGAGGGGCAGGGGAATGCTTAATAATTTTTAAATAAATTTTAATAGCTTATTTTATTAAAAATATGTATATGTATATTATTTAACGGCTATATTTGTTAATGGTTTTATTTTATGAATATAATAATAAAAGAATAAAAATATTAACTACTCATATTTTTATTGAACTATATTCAATTAAATTATAATATTATAATAATATTAATAAAATAAATATTTATATATTAGTATATATATATTATATTATATTATATATACTTAATTATATATATATATATATATATATAGTATATATATATATTTATATAATAGTATAAATTTATAAATTTCAATATTTTAATTTCAATATTAATTTTATTAATATTTTATAATTTCATTGATATAGTTCAATAAAATATGAGAGTTAATATTTTTGTTCTTTTATTATATATTCATAAATTAAACCATTAACAAATATAGTCGTTAAGTTATATATATATACATATATATATATATATAATAAAATTTAATAAATTATTTAATATTAAAACTTCCCTGGTCCCTCCCTCGGTCAAATATAGTTGTTATCTTCTAGCTATTAGGTTGACCTGTCTCCCTATTTAACCTTCGTCCTAGATCTGTTTCTTCATCGTGTCTTGATGATGAACCATACTCGCTGGTTCAGAACGCGTTGACCAAAATCTTCAATGTGATTTCTTTTGAAAAATTCTCTATACATTATGATATGGATCATAGAAGCTTGAATTCAAACATGGTTTTGTCTCAAAATAGGCTCAAAAATGTATTTGGAAACTCATGCTTTTACTCATAACCTGACTTACTGGTCGAATTGATGAACCTACTCAACATGGAAGGCCAAAATGTGCTACTATGAACTTCATGACTTTGGCTCATAATAGACCTTGGTCGCTATCAATATAATTGAGTTAAATAGTAATCTAGTTGTTGAATTTTCATTATTACAACACTCTCCTTTTCATTTATTTTGGGGTCAAGTTTGTTGACAATCAGATTGTAAGGCTACAAGAAAGCCCCGATGCTATTCCAAAGGGGTAATCCCCACATAGAGTCAGCTTGTTAATGCATGACAAGCTAGTAGATGTTGCCAAACCTAGTGATAGAGTTGAGGTAGAGAGTTATTTCTAGAAATTGTTTTTTGTAGAAAAAATATTGTTGTGCAAGGAGTTTTGATCATGACTTGTGAATATTTTGCAGGAAACTGGAATCTTCAGGGCCATGAGTGTTAGATTAGGACCAAACTAGAGGACAATAAAATCCCCTTTTAAGGTATAATCTTGTTCCAAAGTTGTTTTTCATATGCTTGGATATTTTTTCTTCTTACCATGCATTATAAATGAAAGTTATAAATGTTGTTTGTTTGTAGACTTACATCGATTCCCTTCGCTTAAATAAGGAAGACTAGACACGACTGCAAGATGAAGATCCAATGGAGTGCGAGGCTACTAGTGACAAGTTTGCTTCTTTTCAGGAAAGTGATATTTTAGATGCTTAGTATGAAGCCAAGGTATAAATTTAGTCTCATCTTCACCTTTTCACTGTACTAATACATTTACTAAATTCATTAACATGTATTTCTAATTTTTACGTTGAGAAGTTGAAAGAGATACAATGGCAGCCTGATATCTAAGAGAAGTTAACCAAGCTGTTGGCTCTTTATCTCTTTCATTTCTAGTAGTTTCTTGTACCTATACTGTGATCCAACCCTTGAAGTTACTATTGTTGCAGGAAACAAATTTTTGGGGGAATGCCAGTAAAGTTACCCACAAGTGTCACTTTCTATGGTGACATCAACATTTTGCTTGTTGAGGACCCAGGCACGAGTAAGTCTCAACTACTTCAGTATGCACACAAGTTGGCTCCTTGAGGTATTTATACAAGTGGTTGAGGAAACTCTGCAGTTGAATTGACTGCTTATGTGTCAAAGGATCTTGAAGCTGGTGAAACTATATGTTTAATGACTCTGATGTTGCATCATTGAATATTTTAATAAGCAGCAATGGAACTGTCACATCCATTGAAATCCTGGATTATTGATTAGTTTTTTAATTTAATAGGTATTGGAAAGTGGAGCACTAGTATTGAGTGATAGAGGCATTTGTTACATAAATTATTTTGACAAGATGTCATATAATTCTCGAAGGATGCTATATGAGGTTGGATTTCCCTCTTCAAATCAGTTAACTAAATATTATGCATTCGGTGGTTTTCTCTTGATCAAGGTTACCCACATTTTATTGTATTTCCTACACTTTTTTGTCATTTCTTAATGTGGTATGCTATTTGAGGTAGGTGATGGAACAACAGACCATGTCATTTGCCAAGGCTGGGATCATAGAAACCATTAATGTTGGAACATATATGTTAGCATGTGTTAACCCTGGTGGTTCACACTACAATCAGAGACTTTCCATCATTGACAATATCCAACTTCCTCCAACATTGTTCTCCAGGTAAAGTTTGGTCATTTTTATGGGCATGGTATGAGTCCTTACGAGTTTTGCTTATTTTTCAAATCCACAAAATTAATGGTTTACACCTATAGGTTTGATTTTATTTACTTGATTCTTAGTAAATCGAATGAGTAAATTGATCGACACTTTGCAAGGCATCTTATTGCATTGCATTATGAATAGCCTGAGGTGTGGAATTATGTCTACTGTTTGGTATGGTTTCATATGATACTTGAAGGGCATTATTCTGGTTTACATGACTGAAATTACATCATTTCTCATTACATGACCTAAGAGTGGACACATTGGATGTATCAACACTAACTTCATTATATATCAATCATACAATACAACACAGACATCCCAATATATCTGATGAGACTACAAAGGATCTTACCCATGGTTATGTTGAAATGTGATGGAGGATCTTGCCTATCAGCTTTATTCTTCTACTACACCATGGGCTTGTGAAGGGTGTGTCTATTCTTAGTTACTTCAAGGTTTGTTAGTCAGCGTATGTTCACTCAACTACAATTGTACTTGGGAAAATAACTTTATTAGACTCCAAACCAATTAAATTGCACAACTACACTAATAAAATTCTGGAATTTGTTTAATTTTTACTATGTGTCTTTGTTTAATTCCCTTTATTGGTGGAATTATCATTTTTTTGTCTCATACAAATCTGATTCTTGATAATGAAGCTCTTTGCATAGGCCCAATATTTTTCAAATAACTAATGGATACCACCAAAAAATTAACAGTTCCTTGTGGCTAGAAATACCATTGGTGGGAAGGGATGTTTATAATCCAGCTTGTTCCCAATCATTCTGGGATCCATAGAACAAATGTTCACCATAACCATAATGATCTTTTTACTAAGACAATTCTAGTGGGCTTGATAGGATAATGCATTTCAATGCCATTCTTTATAATATGCTTCAAGTTATGAGGTGTGATAGACTGAAATGAAAGAGATTAATTAGGCAGTCATATTTCTATATTATAGCTGAAAGAAGAGTGAAGTTGCAAGAAATGAAGAAAATCCTTTATAGAGGCTAACATGAATTTATCTAGTATGGATATGAGTCTTGAACCTAGATATGGGCAGAAGCCTTCTACAAGCTATAGGGATTACAATTTCAATGTTTCTCCATAAATCATTAGACTTGGAAGCCCTCTCTCTCCTTTGTCAAGGATTGGACTTGGGAAAGCTTCCTCTCCACTCTCTAGGTTAAGAGGTTGAAGGATTGCTTCTCCACCAAGAGTTGGAAGTGCTCCTTTGGAATCATCAAGGATTGGTGTTGGAAGGACTCCTTCTCCATCAAGTATTGTTGGAATGTTGAATGAAAGGAATGCATAGAACAATAATGAGTGGGAAATTCCTTGGGTTGGAAAGGTGATGGAGATTGCCTCAAGCAACTTGACACTGCTAATACGAGTGCGGCATATGGTTCAAGGAATGGCTATGATTGGAGGAATCAACCAATGCATGGTGCTCCATTTGATTCCTATGGAAATAACAGGGGCTACATATCTCTGCATGGACTACTTTCACTTGTATAACCACCTCAGGAAATTGATATAATACACAGTAGAATGGTGTCTAGAAACTAGAAAATTTTTGAGGAAGAAGAATACTTATGGGAGGATCTGAGCCCAATATTGGAAAATCATGAAAGAGGGAGTGATAACTCAAGGAAAGATGATTATTTTCCTGGTGATCTAAAGAAGTGGTTAGGCTTAGAGAGAGAGAGAGAGAAAAAAAGGACGGGTCTGGAACCTTCTCTTCCTAACAGTGATTGATATATGCATGGACCCTTATCTCATGTGGATAGACCTATGATGAGTGAGAAGGAGATATGACCTCCTAGAAGGGTAGGTTTCCTTTCTCCATGCTCTCTTTTTTTATCTAATTATTTCGATGACAAATTATTACCCATTTCCTTTTTTCATTCTTGTTCTTTTAGTGATTTCCTTAGCATGTAAAGATAAAGGATGTCTGAAAATGATATTTTTGTTAATGTTGGAGTCTGAAGAGTGCCAACCATATTGTCTTCTACAATCAGATATTGTGTCTCGAAATATCAAAGGTACTTCCACAGAGATATCATATTTGCTGTAAAATAGTCAAGGTGCATTAGAAGTTCGGCCTGTAATGGGTTAACTTCCTCACCAGTCACATCAAAGTAATAGCCCAACTTCACAATCAAGGTTGAGAACACTTCAATTTTTTGTTCCGGGTGACAACAAACCAAGTTCTATCTCAGCATCTTCATTTAATTTAACATATTGTGCTAGTCACCCTTTGGCTTTAGTGAATGACTCTAGGTCTATATGTATAGAAATACCGTTAGGAATGGTACCAAAATCTCAGAAAATGATGGATATTCCCTTGGCTCTGATACCCTAAAATTTGAATTCCTATTGCCTATGACACCATTATCGAGCAACATTCCATTCTCACAAAGGCAGCAATCACAAAGACTTTCTTCTTTGTCTCCTATCACACAATTTGTATGGCCTTCTATGCAAACTCTGCCACCTCTACCTCCATCTGAACCACCCCTTCAACATCAATAGTTTCGAACACTAAACCATCAACATTAGACTAATTTCATGAAGCCTAGTCAATCAAAAGTTCAACTTCCTTCTCTTTATTCCCAAGGTCATTCTTCACAGTCCTTTCAACAATCTCCATGGTGAGATTTTAGTGTTCCCTTCTTACTTTTTGTTTTAAATGGGGAAAATCATAGTGGATTAAGACTACATAGGCTTTAGATAGTTGTGTTTATTTTTTATCACAATACATATGGCATTTATCTAGATTTGTCCATTTAATTGGGATCTTTTTGTACAATTATAGAGACTAAATTATTTCTATTTATTTGGGTAATTCAACCTTGCTGGAAGCATGTCCTTTTCCAGTATGGGAATATTACGATGAAATATAGTTGGTTTACAACCTTTGAAAGAATCTCATGGTTAAGAAACCAAAAATTGGGATTTTGCTATGCCAGATATGCCAAGGGCTTGCACCTAGTCCCATATCCAACAAGACTTTCATACACAGGCATGATGACTTTCTTGGATGGACAAGATGGCTCATGGGAGGAAAAGGGATCTGAGGTTTTGTACCTTAGTTTGGGTATGAAACACACCCTATTTATCATCATACCAAGACCCTCTTAACCACTATAATTACTTTTGATTGAGTTTTAAGTGCCATTAGGATATATTTATGGGTAGATCTCTGAATCCATGGTGAGAATGTGGGTGCCTGATAAGCATTAAACTACAAATGAATGCTGACTTCGTTTTCTTAAAAAAATATTTATGCCTTCCATACTAGCCAAATTCTTGAGAAATGCATTATGGCTACATGGATAACTTATGTAGATCAATGACATCAGCAATAATATTGTAGAATCTTATTGGATGTCATTCAATATATTACTATTACATGCCTAATAGAATCTTATTTGATGTCATTCAATATCTTACTATTACTAGGCACACCTTCGGAAAATATTTTAGCATATTTGATTTGTCATTCTTGTGCAACACCATGGCCTTGTGAAGGGTATCTTTGTTCTTAGTTACTTCAAGGTTTTCTAGTCAGTGTATGTTCACCCAAATACAATTGTCCTTGGGAAAATAACTTTATTAGACTCCAAACCATTTAAATTTCACAACTACGCTAATATAATTTTGGAATATTTTTAATTTCTACTACATGTCTCTGTTTAAATTCCCTTTATTGGTGGAATTCTCATTTTTTTGTTTGATATGAATCTAATTCTTAATAATGAAGCTCTTTTCATAGGCCCAATATTTTTCAAATAGCTAAAGGCTTCCAACAAACAACTAATAGTGCCTTGTGGCTGGAAATACCATTGGTGGGAAGGGATGTTTATGATCAATCTTGTGCCCAATCATTCTCGGATCCATAGAAAAAATGTTCACCACAATCATAATGATCATTTTATGAATACAATTCCAGTGGGCTTAACAGGATAATGCATTTCCATGACATTCTTTATAATCTTCTTCAAGTTGTAAGCTGTGATAGACTGAATGAAAGAGATTAATTTCACAAGGTAGTCATTTTTCTGTATTATAGCTGAAAGAAATAGAAGTTACAAGAAATGAAGAACATCCTTTATACTGGCTAACATGAATTTCTCTAGTATGGATATGAGTCTTGAACCTGGATATGAAAAGAAGCCTGCTACAAGCTATAATGATTACAATTTCAATGTTTCTCCATAAAGCATTAGACTTGGAAGGCCTCTCTCTCATTTATCAAGAATTGTAGTTGGAAAACCTTCCTCTCCACTCTCTAGGTTAAGAGCTAGAAGGGTTACCTCTCTGCCAAGAGTTAGAATTGGAAGTGATCCTTCTCTATTAAGTGTTTTTGGCAGGAGTGCTCCTCTCTCATCATCAAGAATTGGAGTTGGAAGAATCCTTCTCCATCAAAGATTGTTGGAAGGGTGAATGATAGGAATGCAGAGAAGGATAATGGGTGGAAAATGCCTTGGGTTGGAAAGGTGATGGAGATCGCCTCACGCAACTTGACGCTACTAATATGGGTGAGGAATATGGTTCATGGAATGGCTATTATTGGAGGCATCACGCAATGCATGGTGCTCTAATTGATGACTATGGAAATTACAGGGGCTAGATATCTCTGCATGGACTATTTTCACTTGTACAATCACTTCAGGAAAATGATATAATATGCAGTAGAATGGTGTCTAGAAAATTGTGAAATTCTAAGGAAGAAGAATACTTATGGGAGGATATAAGCCCAAGATTGGAAAATCACGGAAGAGGAAGTGATAAATCAACGAAAGATGATTATTTTCCTAGTGATCTAAAGAAGTGATTAGGTTTAGAGAGAGACAGAGAAAAGAATGGGTCTAGAACCCACTCTTCCTAATATTGATTGGCACTTGCATGGACCCTTGTCTCTTGTGGATAGACCTATGATGAGTGAGAAGGAGAGACGGCCTCCTAGAAGGCTAGGCTTCTTTTCTCCCTACTCCCTTTTTTAATCTAATTAGTTCGATGACAAATTATTACCCATTTCCTTTTTTCATTCTTGTTGTTTTAGTGATTTCCTTAGCATGTAAAGATAAAGGATGTCCGAAAATGATATTTTTCTTAATGTATGAGTCTTAATATCACCAACCATCTTCTCTTCTACGATCAAGTATTGTGTCTCGAAATATCAAAGACACTTCCACAAGGATATCATCTTTGCTGCAAAGTAGTCAAGGTGCATTAGAACATCAACCTGTAATGGGTCAGCCCCCTCACCAGTCACATCAAAATAATAGCCCAAATTAACAATCAAGGTTGAAAACACTTCAAGGTTTTGTTCCTGGTGACAACAATTCAATTTCTAGCTTCGCATCTTCATTCAATTTAACATATTCTACTGGTCACCCTGTGGCTTCAGTGAATGACTCTAGGTCAACAGGTGCATAAATTCTACTAGGAATGGTATGAGCATTTCATGAAAATGTTGGATCTTCCCTTGGATCTGATGCCCTAAGCTTTGAATTCTTGTTGTATTTGACACCATTGTCGAGCAAGATTCAATTCTCACAAAGGCAACAATCATAAATGCTTTCTTGTCTGTCTCCTATCACATAATATGTACAACCTTCTATGCAAACTTTACCACATCTACCTCCATCTACACCACCCCTTCAACAACAATAGTTTCAGACACTAAACCATCAACATTAGACTAATTTCATGAAGCCTACTCAATCAAAATTTCAACTTCCTTCTCTCTATCCCTAAGCTCATTCTTCACATTCCTTTCAACAATCTCCATGGTGAGATTTTAGTGTTCCCTTCTTACTTTTTGTTTTAAACAAGGAAATCTTAGAGGATCAAGATTGCATGGGCTTTAAATATTTGGGTTGATTTTGTATCACAACACATATGGAATTTATCTCAATTTATCCAACTAATTGGCATATTTTTGTACAACTATGGACATTAAATTATTTTTATTTATTTGGGTAATTCAACTTTGTTGCAGGCATGTCCTTTTCCAGTATGGGAATATTATGATGAAATATAGTTGGTTTAAAATATTTAAAATAATATCTTGGTTAAGAAGCCAAAGATGGGGATTTTGCTCTACTAGATATCCAAGGGCTTGCAACTAGTCCCATATCCGACAAGACTTGCATACACAGTGGTGATGACTTTCTTGGATGGGCGAGATGGCCCATGAGAGGCAAAGGGATATGAGATATCTTACCTCAATTAGGTTATGAAACACACCCTCTTTATCATCATACAAAGACCCTGTTGATGTCTATAATTACTTTTTCTTGAGTCTTAACTTCGTTTATGATATATTTATGGGTGGATCTCTAAAGCCATGGTGAGAATGTGGGTTCTTGATAAGCATGAAATTACAAATGAACATTGACTTTATCTGCTTAAACAAAAGTACTTATGCCTTCCATACTAGCTAAATTCTTTAGAAATGCATAATGGCTACATGGATAACTTATGTAGATCAATGACATCAACAATAACATTGTAGAATCTTATGGGATGTCGTTCAATATATTACTATTACAAGGCACACCAAATCTCATTTGATGGCATTCAATATCTTAATATTACAAGGCACACCTTCAAAAAGTATCTTAGTATATTTCATTTTCCATTCTTGTGCAACGCCATGGGCTTGTGAAGGGTGTCTATGTTCTTAGTTACTTCAAGGTTTACTAGTGAGTGTATGTTTAATCAACTATGATTGTCCTTGGGAAAATAACTTTATTAGACTCCAAACCAATTAAATTGCACAACTACACTAATATAATTTTGGATTTTTTTAATTTCTACTACATGTCTCTGTTTAAATTTGTTTTATTGGTGGAATTCTCATTTTTCTATCTGATACAAATCTAATTCTTGATAATGAATCTCTTTGCACAGGCCCAATATTTTTCAAATAGCTAATGGCTACCACCAAACAACTAATAGTGCCTTGTGGCTAGAAATACAATTGGTGGGAAGGGATATTTATGATCCATATTGTGCCCAATCATTCTAGGATCCATAAAACAAATGTTCCCCACAACCATATTGATGTTATTGTCAAGAAAATTCTAGTGGACTTGACACGATATAAAAAAATGATATAAAAACTTGTTATTTTTTTTAGAAAATCGGAAAGGTAGAAATATTTTATTATGTTGATAATTACTTGTGTTATTTTTATGCTCTTATTTACTTTTGATATTGTTTTGTTATGGTCATGAATTACAGTACCATTATTTGTGATAGCCTGAAGCCTTTGAATATTTCACCACATCGTTGTCAACCCTATCCATACATGACAACATAACATTTCCATCATCTGAAATGTATCAATCCTAAATCATATGAAATGATTCATCACATTGTATTTATTTTTCATATCGCATTTGGATCGTTGTTACCTTAACTACTAGAGATACTTGTAGCCATAGTTACCAAACACAACTGAGTTAACTTGGCTAGCATGACTTGTCTAAGATCTAAATCTGAGCAGATCATATGGATTTAAAATTTAACTTGGACATAATTCAAGGTCTAACTCAGACTTGACTAGAATTATCTCAGGATTTGACTTGGGCTTGGGCAAGAATCGGGTAAAACTTGACAGATAAAAAACAAAAGGTTTGTCTAAGTTATTTTCTTTCGACCAAATTTACTGAATTAACTCTAAAGTCTTACCTAATTTTAAGTCAAACCTTGTTTCTTTGTCCATGTTGATATGTACCTAAAGATTTATAGAAAAAATCTCTGTTATGTTATTTCATAGAGACATATAATTGAGTTTAGGATTAGCTGATGCTTCCATCACCATGTCTATCATTTAGAACCAAGATACAATACATTCATTTATTTGAAATCTGAGTGCCTTTAGGGATAGAACTTTTTAGCAATACTTGCAGGAGTATAAAACTGGAGGGCTTCCTATAAAGACACATGAAGAAAGAGGAGTCTGTATAGGGAAGTGCACTACTCTTGTTTGATACTTCCACACATTTTGAGGGCAGGCCAATAGAAATGTCAATGTTGTTCGATACATTGGTGTTGGTTAGTTTTAGAAAAGTTCTCTTTGTCAAATATGTTGTTTTCATGAAGTAATATTTCCAATCAAGAGAATAAAGAATTGGCATGCCTAAGACATATTGGTGTTATTTCTTTCCTTTATTTGTTATTTATTAGTATTCCACCACTAATAACTTCATTACATAGATGTCTGTTTAGTAGTATATTACAATAGTGACTTGTTAAAGGACATAGATTTTGATTTGTTTGAATGTCATAAAATGGAAGGAAATTTAGCTTTGAATTAGAAATTTTTTCGATCAAATATAGGCCTATTATCTGATCATTAAAAAAATTAGTCATGACAATAAGCAATGACTTTGGACACAATGAATTACATAACTCTCCAACTCAAAAACAGATTAGCATATTCAGTTTTATATTCATCAAATGAAAATTAATGCGTAACATTAAATTTTCTTTGAATATTTATAGAATCATTTCAGAGATTCTAAATGGAAATTGCATGTGCTAATCTTGCTCAATTAATTACAAGGAAAACAAGGGGCATACATAATTTGTTGGATTTTGGGAATTAGATTCCTTTTCCACTGGTATAGTACACTGGCGATTGAAAGTTACTATATTGAAGCTATATTCCTAGTTAGTATCATAAGTATTATTCTTTTTGTTTTTTGTTTTTGTAATCTTGTGTCAGCAATACTTTTCTCCACCCATTAGATTTCTAGTGACCAATTTTATAGTTGAAGTGTCACTACTTCTTAAAGATAACTAGAGGAAACAATACAACTACAAAAGTGGAGCATGAGAAATTCTTAGTGGAAATTTCTAGCTATGTTGTGTTTGATTATGTTGGATAAAATCAAAATTGTAATGTACCATAGACATGGGAATTTGAAATATTGGGATAGAAATGTGTGCGACTATTTTCATTTCTTACTTTCATTGAAGATAACGTTTCATCAACAAATGTTGTACAATGAGAACAAAGTAGGTTCAAAATTTATTTTATGGTGACATTTTATTTTCTTTGTTTATACAGGTCGTCTCGCCACATAGCAGCCACTATTGCCCAACTGAAGAAACTTGTTCGAGTTTATTGATTTTATGGGGAAAAATAGCATTAACAATATTGCTGATGTTGAGGTATATATCATATAAATCCTTTATAGTCTACTTTGGTTTATATTCTAGTGTTCATTGACTTTCATGTCTTATACTCTACAATGTATCTTCTTTTTTTCATTCAGAAAAGGAATTCAATATTGATGGTAAGAAGCATGGATTGAAGAAAGAGGAGAACAATAGCACTAGATTGACAAAATGAAAATTAAAGAGAGAGATAAGAGATTTTGTCTAGTGGTACACGTAAACACAATATCTCACATAAGACACACACATAGAGACTTATGGTCAAGTCTTCAGAGTCAGTGAATTCACCTGCAATGGCTTGGCAACACAATGATAATGTTTTGAAGTGATGAAATAATATTCATGTGTAAATTGTGCTCCAGCCGATACTAAGTTGGAAACTCATATTTTAATACTTGAGATTTTATATAATATAATTTATGTGGTTGAAATTATTTATAGTTGCACTTGATATTAATTAGTATTGTAATTAACATATGTAACTTTGTGTTTTCATATTAGATAAACATGTACATTGTATGCCATTAATTTTTTTAATTTAGTTGCAAAATCATACTAATTAAATTATGTTGTAGAATTGAGACTTTTGTGATCTGTCATAGTTATAAGAGTAGCTTCGGCGTAAATCACATAAAATTGACCTTTGTCGACGCGTTTCGAACCAACTAGTGTGGTTCATCGTCAGGACAAGTTGAAGACACAGATCTGGCCTAGCAAGTTAAATACACTAAGCAGAGACTCCAACGGCTATATAACGGCCATATTTGACCCTAAGACCCAACTCTACTATTATTAATAAATTTAAAATTATTATGATTTTTATAATATTAAATTCGATAAAACAATATTCTATTTATCGAAATTAGTGAAATTAGGTGTGTTGACTAGAGACTTACGTAATATTTTTAATTAGATAACATTAGGTTATTAATAAATTAATATTACTGGTTGTTAAAAAATTAAATATTAGTTTGAAAGATTACTTTTGAAGAGTTTATGTTATTATTGTTACATTTATTATATTAGAATTAATAATAAAATAATATATTTCTCGAAATTAGTAAAATTAGTAAAAATGACTAGTAATATACTTAATTAAGGTATTAAAAATAGTACTAATGAATGTTATATATTGTTATTCTGTGAGGACGTAATTTAGGTTACATAACTCTATTGCTTATTCTTATAAAAATACTAATAATAATATCAAGGGTAATAATAAAATAAATAATTTCGAAGGTGATTTAAAACAGTAAGTATTTATTATGATTTTTATAATATTAAAATTGAAATATTCTATTTTTCGAAATTAGTAAAAATGACTAGTAATATACCTAGTAAGGTATTAAAAATAGTATTAATGAATGTTATATATTGTTATTAATTGATTAAGAGGTTTCTTTATATTACGTAATTAAGGTTAAATACATTACTTATTCTTATAAAAATACAATAATAATATCAAAGGTAATAATAGAATAAATAATTTCAAAGGAATTTTAAAACAATAAGTATTTATTTAATGAATTACAAACTAAATGAATGCATGAATTATTAACTAAAGAGAAGTAATCAATTATTAATACTATTCTTAAGAGGTTAGATTTGAAAATTAATTAAATTTATTAAATTTATTGAGATAATATAAATATAAATCTAAATAAATTGCTTGCTTATACCACATTGCGATAAGAAAAATCTAGGGGGGCCATACTTATTACTGCTAGGTCAAGGAGCGTCAAATAAATTACAACAGGTAGTAATCACAAATAAAACTAAAAAGGCGATCACAGAAATAAAGGAATACATCAAAATTTAGATACCCTAAAATTAACGACGCTATGCATAAACAAATCAACCACCTCAGGAAAAAGACCTTCATCAAAAAAGGTAAATCTAATAGGATTAAAGGTTACAAACAAAAATACTATAATAAAACTAGAAACCTCGAGAAGATTAAACTGGACGATCATGAAGAAAGCATCCAGGACGAACAGAGAGGGAAAGGAAGAAACCCTAAGACGACAGGGTGGGGATCCAATTTCTACTGACTTATTTATCTAATTAAAAATATTACGTAAGTCTCTAGTCAACTCACCTAATTTCACTAATTTCGATAAATAGAATATTGTTTTATCGAATTTAATATTATAAAAATCATAATAATTTTAAATTTATTAATAATAGTAGAGTTGGGTCTTAGGGTCAAATATAGCCGTTATATAGCCGTTGGAGTATCTGCTCAGTGTATTTAACTTGCTAGGCCAGATCTGTGTCTTCAACTTGTCCTGACGATGAACCACACTAGTTGGTTCGAAACGCATCGACAAAGGTCAATTTTATGTGATTTACGCCGAAGCTACTCTTATAAATTATGTTGATTAACAATAAGCACATAAAATCAATCTAAAACTACTAAATTAGTGATTTATGCTTATTAATGATGAACACAAATAATATGAATATATGACTAAATTAGTTTCTTATAACGATTGTTAATGAAAGTAAATGAAATGAATATAAAATACTAAAGTAGTCATTTATATAATGAGTGTAGAGTTTCATAACTTTTTTGTTTTGACACCCTTTTTCCTCCATTTTCCTCTTTTTCATCATCACTATCAACTCAATAAAGGTAGTAAATCATAGATTTTGATAGGGTAGAAAATCTTACATGTCTTATTTTTCATATTCTTTAATGTTTGTTATTTTTATGTTGAATATTGTATTAGCTACGGAATTACCATGATCCTTCAACTATTTAATAAATTTGCAGCTACCTCCATAGTTCACGGGGTTCTAGTGCACCAATGAAGCAACTAAGCACATGGGTAGTTGAGGATCGATCCGCTCATGGATATCCTCCTATTCACTCAAGCCAATTCGCCAAAGGAAGCACACAATGGTGCGGTCAAAGAAACAAGTCAAACACGTAGCAGCAAAACTCTAAGTGCATCATGTTTCATCGATTCGCTTTCCAAATAGAAAATCGATGAAATTACGCTTTTCTGTTTAATTTAAATTTGAATAAGGATTGAAAAATAGACCTGTAGGTCCCGGATGCGGGTGGAGGCACGTCTCAGGCGAACGAGACACATGCATAGCATGTGATGACTCATGCCATAGACAGGAGGTTAAGTCATGAGCCGTCAAGGAATTAAGAAAGTGGGACGGAGCTACAGGCATTTAATGCCGAGCACAGAGACAGGTAGGAGGCGCAGAGAGCCATTAAGGCAGGCTAGAACTGCGGCCTCAGAATGTTTATTCATAAACGGGATGACGGATGGCCAATTCACAACAAGACCGAGCAGGGAATTTTGCAGAGTCAGGGGAATTCGGGTGGGGGGAAATTTCGCTATCCTGGCACCGCCTGGTCGGGGGAGACCTTCTGCAACTCCAGCAGAGAATGGTATTCTATGTGGGAGCGAGGGTATAATCCTTCTGGTTTCTGTGCTCCTGAGGTTGTCCAGACGTCAAATTACCCCTCAGGGCATCGTGGTATCAACTTACAGTTGGCAAAGGTCCGGGAACAAGGCAAGCGCGGTGATTGTCCTATGGCGAGGCATCGAGAGAGACAGTCGTGCAAGAGAGGGTCAGGCAGAGGGTCATCCTCTCGACGACCTGCGGAAGAGCAGCATCATCACTGCTGCTGTTGCTACTGCCATCGAAGGGCAAAAGCAACACCATTACAGGGCAGACAATTCTTGGAGGTGGGTAATGCGAGTGAGGGAGAGAAGGGGCTGCCGGCCTTCGGCTCTGTCATCTTCACCTTGGGAAGCTCGGAGGAGCATTTGGGCATCAAAGCCCACATCTCTATCTTATTTACTAAATTGCCAGATGAGGAGGAAGTTTCCGTGGCGCCACCACCAATGCAACAGAGCGAAGTGGGAGGGGACGCATCAGCGACGCAGCTTCTGCTGGAAGCCGACGGCAAAGGGAAGGACCCTCTGCAACAACCCTCGCCTTCTTTGGGGCCAGCTCCTCCTGGCTTCACCGAGGAAACGTGGAAGGCACTGTGGGAGGGCGTTGAAGAAGGGCATGGATGGGCACACATCGTGGAAGATAAAAGCCTACGTGAGGAGGCTGAGGCACATCTGGCAGCCTCTCGACCACCATCCCAGAACTAAGGCAATAGCGGGTAATTCAATTTTGCATAATAGTTATGTAATTCGGCAGCAAACTTCTCTGTCTCCGTCCTGTTCTTATTTGAAGGGTCTGTGGTCTTCTCTCAATTCGGTAAAGTCCTTGTTGGTTCAGATAGGGCTGTCTGATAGCCATTATCCTCAGTTAACTGTAGTAAGACGCCCCTGCGTGGGCAGTCATGTGTCAATTCTGTGTCTGTTGCTCTAGCTTTCGTCTGTTAAGCATCTCTGGAAAGAAGAGGTCAATTTTGAAAAGTGTAATAGGATATCAGCTGATGCTGCCCCTGCGAAGGAGCCGTTGAGAGCTTTCCATGCTCAGAAGTCCGGGGTGCAATCGCTGGCCCTGATTGGCATGTTTTACTGACTGTAAAATTTTCACTGTACATATAATATAATAGCCTAGATAGACTTTTACCGAGAAAAAAAAGAAAAATAGACCTGTAGGTGTAGAAGTCTCAAACTATTGAGCACACATTTTATATAAATATGTATCCTCTATAAGTAATATCAGAGAGGTCATAATAGTTAATTTCTGAAGAATTGTGAAACGAACCTTCGTTCTTATCTTAATTTGAAGTGACCTTTTTGTGATTCGATGCATAATATGTAGGTGTGAATCATACGTACTGGATGTGGAGGGCCCCTACAGATAGTCAAGGTTTTTAGTTTATTTCATTTCATTGCTTTATAACTGTTTTCATTTAATTGCTTTTTGTTATCACTGCATTCTAGTTTAGTTTCTTCATTGTTTTCATTATTTCATATAACTTAGTTATCTCGTTTACCATTTCATATTTTGTTTATTCTTACAGTCGTTTAATATTTTATTTCTTCAATGTTTTTCACTTCATTACAATTAGTCTTTCCATGTTTTTTGAGAATTAGAACTTGTATCTACTCTGCAGTATGCAATTAGAGATTTATTTGATGCTCTTTAAGATCAAAAATTTAATAATATATATTAAATATATATAATAATAATATATATATAAATATATATATATATATATATATATATATATATATAATATATATTATATATATATATTATATATATATTATATTATTATATATATAATGCTTGACATATTTTGTTTGAGTTCCAATATTTTGTTTCATAGAAACAAGGTGTTCATATAGATTCATAATTTTAGATGAATAATATAAGATATTCTAGGATGATATTCAAATAGATGTGACTTGGTAGATTAATCTAACAATATCTTAACTCTCATTTATTCTAATAGTAGTTTAACTTTCAAGTATTAATTTTTAGAAATATAACTCTAATAAAAATCTAGATAACATCGAAAATATCACGACCTTGTAGTACCACACCATCCACACAAACTTGAATTCCATCCATAGCAGGCCAATATAGACTTCCTGGAGTCTTAATATCCGAAATCCAATCTAAAGATTCACCAAATTTATCAACAGAGGTTGTGATAGAAGTAGATCCTACTTCTCCAACCACTGGAATAATTTTTCTATCTTCAACTGGAGAACAACTTCTAGCTCAAGAGTTGGAAGTTTCTTCCCATGAAGAAGAGGAAGAAACTTACTTCAAACCATTGATAGAGGAACGAGAAGAACTACAAGAAAAACTAGACAACCCTATTGTAGAACAAGATATCTCTTTTGAGGAATCCATCATGGCTAAAAAAGGAGAAGGAGAAGTACACAATGTCAGTGGTGAACAACATAGGATTGGAGGAGGAGGAGGAGAAAACAGAGGAGGTGGAAGAGGGGGTGGTAGAGGTAGAGGAAGAGGAGATCCAGAACATTTTGGATTCCCTATCCTTGATGAGGATACAACATTAACAATGAAAAAAATCTCGCCTCCTATTCTCCCCATTTTCATGGAATAAGAAGTGAAAACCCATAGAAATTTCTCTTTGAATTTGAAGTATTATGTAGATCATATGATTATCTGCATGATCCTCCAAAACTAAAATTGTTCCCTGTCACCTTAAAGGATGCACCATTAAAGTGGTTTGTGAGTTTAGAAAAAAAATCTATAAGGACATGGGCACAAATGAAAGATGCATTCTTAGAGAAATATAAGGATAATTACATGCCTCATAGCATCAAAGGTGTAGTCTTCAAAATGGTACAAAAAGAAGATGAGAATCTTGAGGACTTTGTCAAAAGATTTGTCTATAATATCAAAAGGGAAGAAATGAATAATCTGGATGAGGAAATTTTGAAAGCTCTCTTACTTAAATCCATTAAAGATGAGTGGATTGATCTTCTTAATCTAATGGGAAAAGGAGATATTTCTCGGTTACCATTTGCAAATATTTATGATCTATGTCTACATATTTCAAGAGACAAAGCAAGAACAGAAAAAATTTGAAGGGATCCTCTTTTATCAAGAGTAAATAAATCTGCAGTCGAGAAAGTAAGTAGGGAAAAAATACGTAGTTTTCTTGATAAATTTAAAACAAATACTTTAGGGAGTCTCAGTGAAAAAATTGACACCCTTAAAATAACAACCAAGAAGAAAGACGAAAATGCTGCATTATAAATCTTTTGTCCTAGGTGTAGAAAGAAACATGCTCTGAGAGAATGTCCTTTAGTTTTAAAAATCATAGAAACCTATGTTATATGTGCAGAAAATCACGATACAAAAGAATGTCCCTATATACCAGGTCTTAAGGTTATGTTTAGTGAAGAAGGAATACCAAATCAGGTATACCCCCTTTACTTTATTGCCAACAGGCCATGGCAAAATCCTCAAAAAAATCAAAATCAAGGTTTTAATCCTCAACAATTTTCATAATCTTCATAAAATAATTGGAATCCACCTATGCCATGGCAACCTTGGGTTCAACCACAACAATCTTGGAATCAAGGATGGCAAAATCCTTATGGAATATATTCCCAATATCAACAATATACGCCCCCTTTATTCAAATTTTCCACCACAATACTTCACTCAAACTAACCAGTTACCTCAAGCTCAAGATCAAAATACAAATCCACAACTTTCTTTACCATTTTCACAAATACCAAATCAATTACAGGTTTCACTGTGTGGCGCTCTTATTGCAATTTAATGGCGAAATTGATTTGATTTTCCAACCTTTACGAAAAAATGTGTCACGACTAAAGAGGCATTAACTTTATTTGATTTTCTAGCATTTACGGAAAAATGTGTCATGACTGAACATGCATTAATTTGAATTTCCAATTTTGACCCATATACAGATTTATATAAGACACCAAGCCGAAAAATCAATGATTTGATAGTGTTGAAGAAAAATAATATTCCACTATATTGTCACAGTCCACTGTGAAATATCGGCACGGAGCTCACTAAAAAGCCATATTGCCAATATTATTTCTCGTGAAGCCATGCTTCCGGGGTTCAGAAGCCAAAGTCATATTGAATCTGGCTCACAAGGAGCATCCTTCACGGTGGCGATTAAAGTGATTTTTGAAATATTTTTCTCGTTAATTAGTAGAAGTAT